>JAANYP010003112.1:107434-150918 GCA_020465985.1 Centrapalus pauciflorus
AGTCACCGAGGCCTAGGGTAACTTAATTAGTAAAGGACTACCCACACAACTTGACCTAAGATAGGCAAATGATGACTGATAGGACGGGGGAGGGATTGACTACTTGATACTGACTTGACTCTGACTTGACTTTGTGCCAGCCTGACTGACTACTTTCATATCTATGAAATTAGATGTGATTATCTGACGTAGGTATTATGACTCGAATCGTGCTTATTTGAATTAGGAAATAATAGTTATTTCCTTTATATTTTCAGCCAATGGCTGATAAGAATCCAAATGTTGCTGGTACCTCGACTGTTGGTAAAGCTGCTGTTGCTGCAGCTGATCAACACAAAGAATCTGTTCATGTAGAGGATTTAGGCACTGACCCTGAAAATACTGCTAATGACTCAAGCAGTACTGCCACGCTTGTGCCTCCCCAGCAGGCTCAATTATTTGATCTCATTCACAAGCTGAATGAGGATAATCGTAGGCAAATACAGCTTATGATGGATAGGAATCGACTGCAGACTGATATGTCGGTTGAGGACCGATTTAAGGACCTTAAGGACTTGCTGACTAAGGGTAAAGCGGTTGTGCAAACTGACGAAGAAATCCAGCGTGAAATTGACTTTAAGCGCCGTGAAGAAGAACTTAGGTTGCGAGAACTTAAGTTACGGGAGTTAGAATTGAAGTATAGGGAAGAGATGTTAGCAAAGCCCAAGAAGGATCGAAAAAGGAAACTTAGGCATGAGCCCTCTGAGGGACGACGAAGGGATCTTTTTGTGGATGGACTGGATACAGAAATTCGGAAGTTTGTGAATTCTGGCAGACCGAGAAGTGATATGGAAGTAGTTGAAGTTGCTAAGGTAGGGGAACTTGAAATCTATCCGGAGCGAGCGAGTCTTTTTATTGCCAAGTCTAGCAAGAAAGAAAAATTTGAGAAATCGGAAAAGGAGAGTGAAAGTTTAAGGCAGGAGATAAGCAGTCTTTTAAAAAGGCTAAATCTTATGCTGTGACCGCTACGCCAAGGTCTGCTTGTCCTCGCTGCAAGCAGATTCATGAAGGAAAATGTGATCCTGAGTTCGTAGGTGCTACTGTTGTAGGCAGAAAGGTCATGACAGGTCGGAATGTCCCAAGCGCAATGAGGCTTGCCGTAACTGCATCACGTTGGGGCACCATGCTAAATACTGTACTCGGCCCCGATTTGTTCCTCCGCCTGCATTTTCACCCCGGCAATCATTCAAGGGTTCTTCTGCTCCGAGGAATCAACCAAGATCTTTCCAGATGACAGCCGATGAGGCAAAAGAGACTGCTGATGTCGTCATGGGTACATTTCTTGTTAACTCTATGCCTGCTCTAATCTGTCATATGTGTCTGAAAAGTTTGCTAAACTGTTTGATTTTGCCCCAATAATGCTACCTGTACCGTTAGATATAGAAACTGCGAGCTCGAGTTTTGTGACTATAAGTAGAATCTTTCGTTCCTGTAAGCTAGTGATTGATGACCTCTCCTCAGACTTTGACCTGATATCGATGTGGATTAGAGAATTCGATATTATTATAGGAATGGACAGGCTCATGACGAACAATGCTGAAATCCTTTGTGCCAAAAGGATAATTAGAATTAGAACCCCCGAAGGAAGTGAACGTTATGTTTATGACGATAGAAAGACTCGAGATTTAGGTCTCATTTCTGTAATGAAAGCCCGAAAGTGCCTAATCAAAGATTGATCTTCGATCTGGATATCATCAACTTAAGATATTTGAGTCTGACGTACCGAAGACTGCATTTCGTGCTCGTTACGGCCATTTTGAGTTTCTAGCAATACCGTTCGATCTCACCAATGCCCCGGCCGCAATTATGGACCTTATGAATAGAGTATGTAGGCCAATGCTGGACAAATCAGTGATAGTCTTTATTGATGACATTTTGATTTACTCTAAGTCTGAATCTGACCATGCGATGCATTTACGAGAATTGCTAGAATTGCTACGAAAGGAGCGACTCTACGCAAAATTCTCAAAATGTGAATTCTGGTTACGCCAGGTACAATTTTTAGGACATATTGTCTCGAGTAAGGGAATAGCCGTGGATCCATCAAAGGTTGATGCGGTTCAGAAGTGGGAAGCGCCGAAAAACGTATCTGAAGTTCGAAGTTTCTTGGGTTTAGCGGGCTATTACCGAAGATTTATCCGTGATTTCTCCAAGATTGCGGTGCCTTTAACCAGTCTGACGAAGAAGGAGGTTAAGTTTGAATGGAATGAATCCCAAGATCGAGCTTTTGAGACTCTGAAGCGTAAGCTAATCGAAGCACCGATTTTGGCCTTACCTGAGGGTAATGATGATTTTATAGTTTATAGTGATGCTTCTAAGATGGGATTAGGCTGTGTGATTGATCTCGGTGGAAGTTGGGATACTCACCTGCCGTTTGTGGAGTTTGCTTATAACAATAGTTATCACTCGACTATTGGTATGCCTCCCTATCAGTTTTTGTACGGACGTCGATGCCGAACTCCAACCTGTTGGAGGGAAACAGGTGAATGCCCGATCTCTGGACCAACGATTTTGCAAGAAGCACACGATCAGCTACAGTTGATCCGACAACGAATTCAGACCTCACAGGATAGACAAAAGAAGTATCACGATAGAAGACGTAAGCCAATTGCGTTTGAAGTTAGAGATAAAGTGTTGCTGAAGGTTTCGCCAAGAAAAGGGATAGTAAGGTTCGGCAAACGGGGGAAGTTAAGTCCTCGATTTGTTGGTCCTTTTGAAATTCTCGAGCGTGTAGGATTGCAAGCCTACAGATTAAAGTTGTCTGCCGAAATGACTGGGATTCATGATGTATTTCGTGTGAGTAATCTGCGAAAGTGTTTAGTTGATGCTGAAGCTGCGATTCCATGGAAAGACGTGCAAATTGACGAGCAATTGCGATACGAAGAAGAGGTTGAGCGTATAATCGATCATAAGGTTTCGAAATTGCGCAACAAGGAAATTCCAATGGTGTTAGTTCAATGGAAATACCATAAGGGATCTGCGCAAACTTGGGAACGAGAAGACGAGATTAGGCAGAAGTATCCAAAGTTATTCCTGTCTTAGTCGATTCCGAGGACGGAATCAATTTAACGGGGGAAGATTGTAACAGCCCGTAATTTATTAAATATAAATTACAGCAGCAGACATTGGATAATAAAGCAATTTTTATCCAAATATTAGTAATTAACCGAAAATATGAATCTGTAATAGTTAATTATATTGAGTTATAATTAATTATGAAAAGTTGCCCAAAAATTAGCTGAAATAAAATTAATAATTAAAATTCAGCTAAATGACAAATTAAAGACCGAAAATGACGAAACGGACTAAAATGAATAAAAATGTGATTAAAAGACAATTATAGCAAATCTAGAACTTATTTGCTATTAATTGCATCTGAAATGCAAATCGGATTGTTGGGAATAAAAGTTGGTCGATTCCGGAAATTCAGTAGAAAATCTGATTTTTCCTATTTTCCTATAAATAAGAGCTCCCCTCCTCATTTCTTAAGTTTGGAAGACTAGAACACTCTCCTTCTCTCTCTAAGACCTCACCTTCTCTCTAGAATTTCTCCTAAACGAACCGTCGGATTCTCGTGATTTATACGCCATCGGTTAGAGATCGTCGAGCTCTACACGAATCTACCATTGCATGTTAGATTTCGTCCGGATTTAAGGTAAAAATCGACCCCTTTTTCTGACTTTAGTTCGGTTTTGTTGAGCAAATTCGAGTTTGCTCATATCCCCTTCATTTGAAGCTGATTTGCTCTCGTTTAGGACTTGTTTTTGCTTGGAAATCATCTATAGTCGAAGGATACATCTTGGACGAAGGTTAGTAACCATTTCTCTATCATTTATGTTCTTATTTAGTTGATAAAACCTGGAAAATCGTTGAACAAGTAGAACAAACTCGAGACATTCATGCCTAAACTTGAATATGTGTCTCGAATCTAAGTAGGTTCGAGTCTAGTAAGTTGCCTTCGAATCTGGTATGGGTTCGAGTCTAGGAAGGCTTCGAAACTATGTGTAGGTTCGAATCTATGTATGTGTTTCGAGTCTAAGTCCCTATTTCGAATCTATATGCTTCGATTCTAAGAGTATGCTTCGAGTCTATGGGTATGGTTTCAAGGTGATGTGAATTTCGAGTCTAATCATCTAGATTCGAATGGTATTGCTTCGAATCTGTCCCTCTTAATTCGAATCTGATTATGTTCCTAGCCAAAGATTAATTCCTAAATCAGATTAAGTTATTATACAACCTATTGTAATTAAAAGTATAATATGATTATGATAAAACTCTCAAGTTTCAAGTTGCATATCTATTATATGCACAAATAAATTAACAGACTCTGTATGAACCTTTAGAAATTGTATGTCATGTTTCACCTTGCTAGTAATACGATTGGCTTTATTTCAAGGCCACACATCTGTAATTAGATGAATCGTATTAATCTGATAAGAATAGACTCACCTTGGGACGATAGGAACTACCTCAGACTCGACAGTAAGAAATGACAATAACCTGAGTGTGTAACTAGGGTTATATAGATCATGTTACAGACTTGACATTAATATACCAGACTTGAAACTGAACTGCAGGAAACCGCCGATTTGACATAGTAAACTGAACAGCTTAATTCGTTAAGCATTTGTAACAACCTAACTTTTGGGCCCAACTTAATATCTGATCATCGAACAAATAATGTAATTTTATTACATTATTTGAATTTATAATTTAATTAAGTTATGAAATATTTAATTGAATTATATAATATTATGAATTATGATTTATTAATTATTAAGATAAGTAAATAAAAGATATATAAGTTACGAAAATACTAGTGGGTTAAGTAGCAAACGTAACTAGTTGACGTATATAAACGGAATATAGAAACATAAAATCAGATTTGCCTCTCTCTCTAGACTCTCTCTCTTCTTTTTCTCTAAAACCGGTTTCTCAAAGAAATTATCAAGAACTCAAAAATTTGTTTCATTGATTGAAGATTTGAAGTCAAGAGAAGGTTAGAAGAAACAAACAACAAGAAACTACAAAGAATTCAAGGTAAAATCCACTTAAATTCAATGTTTTTACAAATTTGGTTCGGTTTTTATGAAAAACCGAAATGTATGTTTCAAACATGAAATTTATGTGTTGCATGTGTAAATTTTAAATAGATAATCATGTGTTTAAGTTAATAAAAGACATAGAAACAAAAATCAGTGATTAGATCGATCAAATGAAAGAGTAATATGAATTTTTGTAAAAATTGTGTTCTTGGCAAAAAGTGTGTAATTTGGATGATTTTGATAAATTTATGATGTTTTTGATAAGGAAAATAGTATAAAATCAACCAAATAATGATAATACAACTTTATGTTAAGTTGCATGTTACTGAAAATGAATTTAGAAAGATTTTAGTAAAAATCCGTATGAACACAAGAAGAACACCAAGAACAAATTTCTGGAATATATGAAGACATGGGATCCGAATTCGGATGAGACCGAATTCGGATGAAGCCCCATTTCGAATCTATACTTCGGACAAAATATTTAAATTCGGATGGTGCCTAATTCGGATTCAGCACCATTTCGGATGAAGTACCATTCCGGACGGAAGGATGTCCGAACTCGGATGACCCGAGTTCGGATGGTGTCATTTCGGATGATGAACCGAATCCAGGCTTGGTCCGAATTAGGACAATTATTTCGGACTTGTCCGAATTCGGGTGCCAGATCCGGATATGTCCGAATCCGGATGGTCCGAATCCGGATGATCCTAAATTGATAACTTATTTTGATATTTTGACAAAGAATAGAAAGATTCTGATAAGATTTAAGAGATTAATGATAATATGATCAAAATATAATATTTTGATATCAAAGACCAACGAATGAATCTTGAGTATAAATGATATTAATAACAGATTGAGCAACGAGCAAAATGTCGAGCAACTGAAAGTCTGATATAAATCAGATAGTGGTTCTATCCACTACAGATTGTGAGCAACAGAGCCAGAACCAGAAACTAAAAGAGCACAAATAGCCAGTAACAGTGAGTTGTAGATTTCACTTTAACTGCATATTTTGTGAATTGAGACTTTTGTTGCATGATTCTGATTTATTGACATTCTGATCTTGAGTTTATTGATATATATTATCATAGTATATTTACTATGATTTGTTGAGCTGAGCATTTATTCTTCCAGAATCTTTTTCATTGACGAGTCATTTGATTGTTAAGCTTAACTCCATCACTATTGCTCAGTGTTGGGTTAATGTTAGGCTTATGATGTGCTGATTTACGTGATGAAAGCACAGAGGGTAGCTAGAGCTGAGCATTCTGATGATATCCATATAGAGCTTTTACTGGTAGCTAGCCCAGTACGTGGCTGATCCCCACTAATGATGCGTGTGTATGGATTTATCATCATCCGAGCATTCCTTATGAATTTGTCTAAAAGTCTCAAGAGCAACAACAGTTTTATAACTGGGAGCTGAGCAAAGTCGCGCATCAAAAGAGCATTAATTGGCCAATGTCCCTTCGAGATTTGAGCTGTGCATGAGCCTAGTGCATTGCATAAGCATAGAGCTGAGCCGTGCATGAGCGGAGTGCAGTGCATGTGCTTCCGCGTTCATAACTGCATGTTAAATGTGAAATTCTGCATTCTCACTAAGCAAATAAGCTTATCCCGTTGTTGCATTATTTTTCAGGTAAAGGCAAAGGATTGGCTAGACCTAGTTCATAGGTCAGGACTTTGAAAGAGCTTGAAGTGCATTAGAACCTGTTCCAATACCTTGGTACTTGATTAAAGATAGAGCTTCGGGGTTTGGGTTAGTTTACATTTGTGCTTTGATGTAATAGTCTAGAAGTCTGCCCCTGTTACTTAAAAATTATCTCTGATTGTAATTAACTTTTTTTCCGCAACTGTTAATTTTATCTTAGTTTCCTGATTGATATTGCGTTGCTACTAGGCCTTGACTTGAGACCTTTGAGCAATCAGAGGGTCTGACAGGATGGTATCAGAGCAATAGTTTGAGTGAATCATTGTATTACATGTAATACATGATCTCAAACTTGTGCAATGCTATAGTATCAATCATGACAGGATGGCTTGAACTAAGATAGGTTTCAGAGACTAGTAGGACGGGGCATGAAAGGGTACAATGTGCTAGGCTAATGATCTAAACATTTAGTGATTTGAATTTCAGAGCTATGTCAGGAGAAGGTGGACCATCAGGTGGCATGACCCCAGAGCAAGTCCTGGAAATGATGCAACAACTAATAACCCAGAATAATGAGCAACAAAACAAGTTTATGCTAGAGCAAATTGAATCAATAAAGAAAACTGAAAAGAGAAATAAACATAAAAAGAAGCAAACTGAACAGTCAAGCGAATCGGAATCCGATAATGAGCATGTCAATAAGCGAGTTGTGCAGCCTAAAGGCTGTAGATTTAAAGACTTCAAAGCGAGTGGTGCCATGACGTTTGAAGGCACAGTAAATCCAATACAAGCGTTAGATTGGATAAGTCATACTGAAGAGATCTTCAGTATCTCAGAATGTCTGGACAGCAACAGAGTTAAGTTTGCTACAGCACTGTTCGTTGGAGCTGCTAGAGCCTGGTGGAAAACACAAAGGAGCATCTATGGTGAGGAAGCAATTACGACATTGGATTGAGAGCAGTTCTTGGAGATGTTCAACGCCAAATATTGTCCAACAGACAAACAAGACGAACTCGAGATGCAGTTGATGCAATTGAAACAAGGAACTAAGACCGTTGATGAATATGACCATGAGTTCTCGAGACTTTGCGGCTACTCGTCATATCAAGTAGCAACAGAAGAGCGTAAGATAAACCGATTCAGACTGGGTCTGAATCCAATATATAGAAGACAAATGAGCAGCATAAAGTTCACGACGTATCTCAGTATAGTGGAAGCAGCAAGAATGGTGGAGCGGGAATTCACAGATTCGAGTTGTGAACCGGTTATGATGGCTATAAATCCTACTTGTCCATCTCCACCTAAGAAACAGAAATCCAGTAGATTCTTTGGTTCATCAAAATCCAGTCAGCAGCAGTCACGAGCATCCTCTACACCTCAGAAGACTAGAGTTTATTCCATAAAGTCAGGAGCACGACCGTGTAAACGTTGTAACAAATTTCATAACGGACGCTGCAACCCTAGAGATGTGACCTGTTACACTTGTAACCGGATTGGACATGGAAGCGATGAGTGCCCAGAAAGAAACGACGTATGCTACAACTGTGGTGAGCGTGGACATTATGCTAAACATTGCCCAAATACACGCGTGCTTATTAATCAGGAACAACCAGTTGACAGAGCAATCCAACAGGGTACTACAATGATGCCAACAGCTAAGGCGCGAGCTTTCCACATAACTACTGAAGATACAGAGGAGACACCAGAGACGCCAAAAGACCTCAATGGTAACTAATAATAAATTTCTTATATGCTAAAATGATTTAATTCCGTTATCATCAGAATTCCAATTCCAAAATAAGTATTGAGTAAAACTGTATAACCCTGTCATCGATAGTGAATAATGCGGATGACATATGGGTTGTATCAGTTGAAGTTATGATACAAATACATTCCCAATCAGAAATTATACCTATTAACAATATAGGTATTGTAATCTGAATCATGTATGATTCAAAACCCGAGAGAAATTGAAATTTGATCCTAAACACAAGCTACTTCGTAAATCCTTGTAATTTGAAAGATTACAGCGTGTCTTATAATGAGACAGGGGTAGAAGTAGTTGATCTAATAAATATTAATGAGAAAAGTGTTTGAATCAAATTGTTAAACACCGAATAACAATTTGAATTGAAATCAAAGAAGTCAGAGGCACAAAGCGAGAGTGATAAAGAAATAGATTGAGAACTTTGTTAAGCCAAGCGATTAGCCATAAATGGCTAATGAAAAGCCGTCAGAAGCCAAAATAAATGTAAGAATGGATTCTCCCTATGTCGACGCGAGACTAGTGAGATATCTAAAATGGAATTCTTATTCCATCTAAATGCAAATAAAATAAAAAGCTTCTACCAAAAAGAGTGAAATGATCTTAAATTCAGAGATTCATCAATGAGAAGTCAAAACATAAGTCTATACATATAATTAAACAGAATCAAAGATTATTGTTTTGTCGAAGCCTCTTGACCGAATTGCACAGTGAAACAATAGAGGAAGGCGATGACGACAAAGTAGAAGATGAGTTAAATGGTCGTGGAGACGGTTTTAGAACACTGGTAACTCGAGATCTGACTTCAATAATAGAATCTGCCGTCATGTCTAATGAATCACACCGAGAAAGCCAAAGTAAATTATTGATTTCTATCAACTTGTTCCTTAGAATTCGATTCCGTATAATATTTGTTTTCTATGTTGTTAATATTCCTACTCGCTGGAAGATTCTAAAGCGTATGATCTCTTCAAGTTCGGAATCATAACTGATTTGTTTGAAATATCCATCAACCGCTGAAACCGTTGCGAAGAGGATGAGGACGATTGTAACTCCAAATTTGATTTTCTGTTTGAACTCCTGTTTTGATTGTTAAGTTTTAAATGCAACATTTCAACATTTTGCCTCGATCTCTCATTCTTGGCTTCTAACATTCGATCTTCTTGGAGGATTTTACTTCTCGAGAGACTGCTTACATAAATGATTTAGCGGATATGACAACACAATTTGAGGCCAAGATAGTTGAGGTGGAGTAGCTACATAAAGAGTTGACTTTGATTGTTGCGCCAGAGGAAGGGTTTCATTTGTTTGATAGAGCGAAGAAAATTATAAGTCTTCATAACAAGACATCACAAATCAGAAATAAGCTAAACGATTGATGGTGATAACATCATCAATAAAAGATGTACTCCTTAAAGTACAGATATCAGACTCCCGAAAAGCTCTGTATCTAATACAAGAGCAAATGAAAAGAGATATGAGCTAACTAATATATAGAGATGATAGCTGAATTGAATGAAATATAAAATTTAATCTCAAAAGCTCACAAAGTGAATACATAACTGATAATCAGAAATCTTAAAAATCTGTTATGTGATTGCATAAGATAGCAAATGAAAATTTTACAATACAGATGAGAGATTTAAAAGCCATAACTGGCTCAAGATCAAGCAAAAGAAAGATATGAGCTAATTATTACAATAAGATGCTAGCTGAATAGATTATTGCGTAAAGCATAAAGCTCATATATGAAGAGTATGAATAAAAAGTCAGAATTCCTAAAGTGATCAAGCAATGAAATAATGAATCAAATATGAACTCTGAAAAGAGAAATTTAAGTTCCTGTGCTTGAGAATCTCAAAGAAATAAAAAGATATGAAATACAGATGGTGCTTGTTCAGTGGAAACACCACAAAAGTTCGTATTAATCTTGGGAATCCGGATATCATAAAAGTTATCTGCCCAAGTCTGTTCGAACATAGCTAACTTCGGGGACGAAGTTTGTGCGTGGTGGAGCCCATTCTGTAACAACCTAACTTTTGGGCCCAACTTAATATCTGATCACCGAACCAATAATGTAATTTTATTACATTATTTGAATTTATAATTTAATTAAGTTATGAAATATTTAATTGAATTATATAATATTATGAATTATGATTTATTAATTATTAAGATGAGTAAATAAAAGATATATAAGTTATGAAAATACTAGTGGGTTAAGTAGCAAACGTAACTAGTTGAAGTATATAAACGGAATATAGAAACATAAAATCAGATTTCCCTCTCTCTCTAGACTATCTCTCTTCTTTTTCTCTACAACCGGTTTCTCAAAGAAATTATCAAGAACTCAAAAATTTGTTTCATTGATTGAAGATTTGAAGTCAAGAGAAGGTTAGAAGAAACAAACAACAAGAAACTACAATGAATTCAAGGTAAAATCCCCTTAAATTCAATGTTTTTACAAATTTGGTTCGGTTTTTATGAAAAACCGAAATGTATGTTTCAAACATGAAATTTATGTGTTGCATGTGTAAATTTTAAATAGATAATCATGTGTTTAAGTTAATAAAAGACATAGAAACAAAAATCAGTGATTAGATCGATCAAATGAAAGAGAAATATGAATTTTTGTAAAAATTGTGTTCTTGGCAAAAAGTGTGTAATTTGGATGATTTTGATAAATTTATGATGTTTTTGATAAGGAAAATAGTATAAAATCAACCAAATAATGATAATACAACTTTATGTTAAGTTGCATGTTACTGAAAATGAATTTAGAAAGATTTTAGTAAAAATCCGTATGAACACAAGAAGAACACCAAGAACAAATTTCTGGAAAATATGAAGACATGGGATCCGAATTCGGATGAGACCGAATTCGGATGAAGCCCCATTTCGAATCTATACTTCGGACAAAATATTTAAATTCGGATGGTGCCTAATTCGGATTCAGCACCATTTCGGATGAAGTACCATTCCGGACGGAAGGATGTCCGAACTCGGATGACCCGAGTTCGGATGGTGCCATTTCGGATGATGAACCGAATCCAGGCTTGGTCCGAATTAGGACAACCATTTCGGACTTGTCCGAATTCGGGTGCCAGATCCGGATATGTCCGAATCCGGATGGTCCGAATCCGGATGATCCTAAATTGATAACTTATTTTGATATTTTGACAAAGAATAGAAAGATTCTGATAAGATTTAAGAGATTGATGATAATATGATCAAAATATAATATTTTGATATCAAAGACCAACGAATGAATCTTGAGTATAAATGATATTAATAACAGATTGAGCAACGAGCAAAATGTCAAGCAACTGAAAGTCTGATATAAATCAGATAGTGGTTCTATCCACTACAGATTG
Organism: Centrapalus pauciflorus; assembly: GCA_020465985.1. Taxonomy (NCBI): domain Eukaryota; kingdom Viridiplantae; phylum Streptophyta; class Magnoliopsida; order Asterales; family Asteraceae; genus Centrapalus; species Centrapalus pauciflorus. Next base: position 119,315 of record JAANYP010003112.1, read on the forward strand.
TGAGCAACAGAGCCAGAACCAGAAACTAAAAGAGCACAAATAGCCAGTAACAGTGAGTTGTAGATTTCACTTTAACTGCATATTATGTGAATTGAGACTTTTGTTGCATGATTCTGATTTATTGACATTCTGATCTTGAGTTTATTGATATATATTATCATAGTATATTTACTATGATTTGTTGAGCTGAGCATTTATTCTTCCAGAATCTTTTTCATTGACGAGTCATTTGATTGTTAAGCTTAACTCCATCACTATTGCTCAGTGTTGGGTTAATGTTAGGCTTATGATGTGCTGATTTACGTGATGAAAGCACAGAGGGTAGCTAGAGCTGAGCATTCTGATGATATCCATATAGAGCTTTTACTGGTAGCTAGCCCAGTACGTGGCTGATCCCCACTAATGATGCGTGTGTATGGATTTATCATCATCCGAGCATTCCTTATGAATTTGTCTAAAAGTCTCAAGAGCAACAACAGTTTTATAACTGGGAGCTGAGCAAAGTCGCGCATCAAAAGAGCATTAATTGGCCAATGTCCCTTCGAGATTTGAGCTGTGCATGAGCCTAGTGCAGTGCATAAGCATAGAGCTGAGCCGTGCATGAGCGGAGTGCAGTGCATGTGCTTCCGCGTTCATAACTGCATGTTAAATGTGAAATTCTGCATTCTCACTAAGCAAATAAGCTTATCCCGTTGTTGCATTATTTTTCAGGTAAAGGCAAAGGATTGGCTGGACCTAGTTCATAGGTCAGGACTTTGAAAGAGCTTGAAGTGCATTAGAACCTGTTCCAATACCTTGGTACTTGATTAAAGATAGAGCTTTGGGGTTTGGGTTAGTTTACATTTGTGCTTTGATGTAATAGTCTAGAAGTCTGCCCCTGTTACATAAAAATTATCTCTGATTGTAATTAACTTTTATTCCGCAACTGTTAATTTTATCTTAGTTTCCTGATTGATATTGCGTTGCTACTGGGCCTTGAATTGAGACCTTTGAGCAATCAGAGGGTCTGACAGCATTATCTGACTACGGACCACTGTGAGTGACAGATTTCATTAATTACTTGCATATGTTTCGATACTTATTGGTGAATGTCATCGACTGTATGGAAACTTCCGTTTGTTGCTGCATGTTTCTTTAATACTTTATTGTATCATAGAAATGTACTTTTGACATTACTGAAGCTAGACACTTGAATTGCCTTGATTGCATGTTCACTTTTACATTTTATGTAAATACTTATCATGCTTACTGCTTACTTGACTGTTTATATATTTGTCGCTGCATACTGCATTATCCGATAGGACCGAATGTGAGATCTCCATTCACAGGAGGAAATTCTGCAGATTCCTTTCCTATATGACTTGTTTCCATACACTTCCCGTAGGGCTTCGGCCTTACATAGGGGAATACAAACTGGGTTGTCTCCCAACGTTTTTGCTGTCTCAGGACGTAGTGACTTGCCGGCAGGAGCTGATAGTATGTTATATATGTGTGGTAACTAATGGAACTCTGTTAACTCACTAAGCAATGTTAGCTTACTCTGTCATGACAACTCTTTTACAGGAAAAGCTGATAAAGGTAAGACCATAGCAGGTAGTTCGTCCCAGGCTAAGTGATTCTGGACATGTGATGAATAGCAGACTTTTCGACTTTTGCTGACGCCTATTTTGAAAAGATGATGCGGTCTCGGGTAGCTTGTTCAGTCTTCCGCACTCTGATTGAAGATTTAGAAGCTAGTTTAGACCACCATTTGATCTTTAATATATTGTTGTAATTAAGTATTCAGGCAGATGGACCTGTGGTATCAAACAATTAGTAATATTTATTACTTAATGAAATGAAATATTATGACGTGTACTGTTTGTGGTAACTTGGATGTTACAACTTACTTGCACATGTTTCGGTACTTATTGGTGGTTGTTACTGACTTGTATGGAAACATCTACTGCTGCTTGTTCAATGATTAATTGATTGTATGCTAGGAACGTACGATAGACACTACTGAAACTAGACATCTGCTGCCGCATGTTCCTTGATTACTTAATTGTATGCTAGGAACGTATGATAGACACTACTGAAACTGGACAACTGCTGCTGCATGTCTTATGATTACTTTATTGTATTCTAGGAACGTATGATATACATTGTTGAAACTGGGCAACTGTTGCTGCCTTTTCCTTGATTACTTAATTATATGTTAGGAATGTAAGATAGACACTGATGAAACTGGAAAACTGCTGCTACATGATCCTTGATAACTTGCATTGTATGCTAAGAACGTATGATAGCCATTGTTGAAACTAGATAACTGTTGTTGCAAGTTCATTGACTACTTGCATTGCTCAGGACCGCTGTCCGGTTCCTTGATTACTTGCATTGCTCAGGACCGATATGAGTGACAGATTGCATTACTTACCTGCACATGTTTCGGAACTTATTGGTGATTGTTACTGATTTGTATGGAAACTTTTGTTGCTGCCTTTTCCTTGAATACTTAATTGTATGTTAGGAACGTATGATAGCCACTACTGAAACTGGACAACTGCTGTTGCTTGTTCAATGATTACTTGCATTGGTCTGGACCGCTGTGAGTGACAGATTGCATTAGTTACTTGCATATGTTTCGGTACTTATCTGTGATTGCTTCGGACTTGTATGGAAACATACGTTGCTGCCTGTTTAATTGTATGTTAGGAGCTTATGATAGACACTACTAAAACTGGACATCTGTTGCTGCCTGTTCCTTAATTACTTGCATTGCTCAGGACCGATGTGAGTGACAGATTGCATTACTTACTTGCATATGTTTCGGTACTTATTGGTGATTGTTACTGACTTGTATGGAAACATCTGCTGCTGCTTGTTCCTTGATTACTTAATTGTGTGTTAGGAACGTATGATAGACACTACTGAAACTGGACAGCTGCTGCTGCATGTTCCTTGATTACTTAATTGTATGCTAGGAACGTATGATAGACACTACTGAAACTGGACAACTGCTGCTGCATGTCTAATGATTACTTTATTGTATGCTAGGAACGTATGATATACATTGTTGAAACTGGGCAACTGTTGGTGCCTGTTCCTTGATTACTTAATTGTATGCTAGGAACGTATGATTGACACTACTGAATCTGGACAACTCCTGCTTCATGTTCCTTGATTACTTAATTGTATGCTAGGAACGTATGATAGACATTGTTGAAAATGGACAATTGCTGCTGCATGTTCCTTGATTACTTGCATTGCTCAGGACCGATGTAAGTGACAAATTGCATTACCTACTTGCATATGTTCCGATATTTTTTGGTGATTGTTACTGACTTGTATGGAAACATCTACTGCTGCTTGTTCCTTGATTACTTTATTGTATGTTAGGAACGTATGATAGACACTACTGAAACTGGACAACTGCTGCTGCATGTTCCTTGATTACTTAACTGTATGTAAGGAATGTATGATAGACACTGATGAATCTGGACAACTTCTGTTTCATGTTCCTTGATTACTTGCATTATTCAGAAACGCTATGAGTGACAGATTGCATTACTTACTTGCACATGTTTCGGTACTTATTGGTGATTGTTACTGACTTGTATGGAAACATCTGTTGCTGCCTGTTCCTTGATTACTTAATTGTATGCTAGGAAAGTATGATAGACACTACTGAATCTGGACAACTCCTGCTTCATGTTCCTTGATTACTTAATTGTATGTTAGGAACGTATGATAGACATTGTTGAAACTGGACAACTCCTGCTCCATGTTCCTTTATTACTTAATTGTATGTTAGGAACGTATGATAGACATTGTTGAAACTGGACAACAGTTGTTGCATGTTCCTTGATTACTTAATTGTATGTTAGGAACGTATGATAGACATTGTTGAAACTGGACAACTGTTGTTGCATGTACATTGATTACTTGCATTGCTCAGGATCGATGTGAGTGACAGATTGCATTACTTACTTGCATATGTTTCGGTACTTATTGGTGATTGTTACTGACTTGTATGGAAACATCTGTTGCTGCCTGTTCCTTGATTACTTAATTGTATGTTAGGAACGTATGATAGACACTGATGAATCTGGACATCCCTGCTGCATGATCCTTTATTAGTTAATTGTATGTTAGGTACGTATGATAGACATTGTTAAAACTGGACAACTGCTGCTGCATGTTCCTTGATTACTTAATTGTATGCTAGGAACGTATGATATGCATTGTTGAAACTTGACAACTGCTGTTCCATGTTCATTTATTACTTGTGTTGCTCAGGACCGATTTGAGTGACAGATTGCATTACTTACTTGCATATGTTTCGGTACTTATTTGTGATTCTTACTGAGTTGTATGGAAACATCTGCTGCTGGTTGTTCCTTGATTACTTAATTGTATGTTAGGAACGTATGATAGACACTACTGAAACTGGACAACTGCATATTGGTGATTGTTACTGACTTGTATGGAAACATCAGCTACTGCTTGTTCCTTGCTTACTTAATTGTATGCTAGGAACGTATGATAGACATTGTTGAAACTGGACATCTGTTGCTGCTTGTTCAATGATTACTTAATTATATGCTAGGAACGTATGATAGACACTGATGAAACTGGACAACTCCTGCTGCATGTTCCTTCATTACTTAATTGTAAGTTAGGAATGTATAATAGACACTGCTGAAACTGGACAACTGCAGCTGCATGTTCCTTGATAACTTAATTGTATGCTAGGAACGTATGATAGACACTGCTGAAACTGGACAACTGCAGCTGCATGTTCCTTGATAACTTAATTGTATGCTGGGAACGTATGATAGACACTGCTGAAACTGGACAACTCCTGCTTCATGTTCCTTTTATACTTGCATTGCATAGGATCGCTGTGAGTGACAGATTGCATTACTTACTTGAACATGTTTCGGTACTTATTGGTGGTTGTTACTGACTTGTATGGAAACATCTGCTGCTGCTTGTTCAATAATTAATTGATTGTATGCTAGGAACGTACGATAGACACTACTGAAACTGGACATCTGCTGCAGCATGTTCCTTGATTACTTTATTGTATGCTAGGAACGTATGATAGACACTACTGAAACTGGACAACTGCTGCTGCATGTCTTATGATTACTTGATTGTATGCTAGGAACGTATGATATACATTGTTGAAATTGGGCAACTGTTGCAGCCTTTTCCTTGATTACTTAATTATATGTTAGGAATGTAAGATAGACACTGATGAAACTGGAAAACTGCTGCTACATGATCCTTGATAACTTGCATTGTATGCTAAGAACGTATGATAGACATTGTTGAAACTAGATAACTGTTGTTGCAAGTTCATTGATTACTTGCATTGCTCAGGACCGCTGTCCGGTTCCTTGATTACTTGCATTGCTCAGGACCGATATGAGTGACAGATTGCATTACTTACTTGCACATGTTTCGGTACTTATTGGTGATTCTTACTGGCTTGTATGGAAACTTCTGTTGCTGCCTTTTCCTTGAATACATAATTGTATGTTAGGAACGTATGATAGCCACTACTGAAACTGGACATCTGTTGTTGCTTGTTCAATGATTACTTGCATTGGTAAGGACCGCTGTGAGTGACAGATTGCATTAGTTACTTGCATATGTTTCGGTACTTATCTGTGATTGCTTCGGACTTGTATGGAAACATACGTTGCTGCCTGTTCCTTGATTACTTAATTGTATGTTAGGAACGTATGATAGACACTACTAAAACTGGAGATCTGTTGCTGCCTGTTCCTTCATTACTTGCATTGCTGAGGACCGATGTGAGTGACAGATTGCATTACTTACTTGCATATGTTTCGGTACTTATTGGTGATTGTTACTGACTTGTATGGAAACATCTGCTGCTGCTTGTTCCTTGATTACTTAATTGTGTGTTAGGAACGTATGATAGACACTACTGAAACTGGACAACTGCTGCTGCATGTTCCTTGATTACTTAATTGTATGCTAGGAACGTATGATAGACACTACTGAAACTGGACAACTGCTGCTGCATGTCTAATGATTACTTTATTGTATGCTAGGAACGTATGATATACATTGTTGAAACTGGGCAACTGTTGCTGCCTGTTCCTTAATTACTTAATTGTATGCTAGGAACGTATGATAGACACTACTGAATCTGGACAACTCTTGCTTCATGTTCCTTGATTACTTAATTGTATGCTAGGAACGTATGATAGACATTGTTGAAAATGGACAATTGCTGTTGCATGTTCCTTGATTACTTCCATTGCTCAGGACCGATGTGAGTGACAGATTGCATTACTTACTTGCATATGTTCCGATACTTATTGGTGATTGTTACTGACTTGTATTGAAACATCTGCTGCTGCTTGTTCCTTGATTACTTTATTGTATGTTAGGAACGTATGATAGACACTACTGAAACTGGACAACTGCTGCTGCATGTTCCTTGATTACTTAACTGTATGTAAGGAATGTATGATAGACACTGATGAATCTGGACAACTTCTGTTTCATGTTCCTTGATTACTTGCATTATTCAGAAACGCTGTGAGTGACAGATTGCATTACTTACTTGCACATGTTTCAGTACTTATTGGTGATTGTTACTGACTTGATGGAAACATCTGTTGCTGCCTGTTCCTTGATTACTTAATTGTATGCTAGGAAAGTATGATAGACACTACCGAATCTGGACAACTCCTGCTTCATGTTCCTTGATTACTTAATTGTATGTTAGGAACGTATGATAGACATTGTTGAAACTGGACAACTCCTGCTCCATGTTCCTTTATTACTTAATTGTATGTTAGGAACGTATGATAGACATTGTTGAAACTGGACAACTGTTGTTGCATGTTCCTTGATTCCTTAATTGTATGTTAGGAATGTATGATAGACATTGTTGAAACTGGACAACTGTTGCTGCATGTTCATTGATTACTTGCATTGCTCAGGATCGATGTGAGTGACAGATTGCATTACTTACTTGCATATGTTTCGGTACTTATTGGTGATTGTTACTGACTTGTATGGAAACATCTGTTGCTGCCTGTTCCTTGATTACTTAATTGTATGTTAGGAACGTGCGATAGACACTGATGAATCTGGACATCCCTGCTGCATGATCCTTGATTACTTAATTGTATGTTAGGTACGTATGATAGACATTGTTAAAACTGGAAAACTGCTGCTGCATGTTCCTTGATTACTTAATTGTATGCTAGGAACGTATGATAGGCATTGTTGAAACTGGACAACTGCTGCTGCATGTTCATTTATTACTTGCGTTGCTCAGGACCGATGTGAGTTACAGATTGCATTACTTACTTGCATATGTTTCGGTACTTATTTGTGATTGTTACTGAGTTGTATGGAAACATCTGCTGCTGGTTGTTCCTTGATTACTTAATTGTATGTTAGGAACGTATGATAGACCCTACTGAAACTGGACAACTGCATATTGGTGATTGTTACTGACTTGTATGGAAACATCAGCTACTGCTTGTTCCTTGGTTACTTAATTGTATGCTAGGAACGTATGATAGACATTGTTGAAACTGGACATCTGTTGCTGCTTGTTCAATGATTACTTAATTATATGCTAGGAACGTATGATAGACACTGATGAAACTGGACAACTCCTGCTGCATGTTCCTTGATTACTTAATTGTAATTAGGAATGTATAATAGACACTGCTGAAACTGGACAACTGCAGCTGCATGTTCCTTGATAACTTAATTGTATGCTAGGAACGTATGATAGACACTGCTGAAACTGGACAACTGCAGCTGCATGTTCCTTGATAACTTAATTGTATGCTAGGAACGTATGATAGACACTGCTGAAACTGGACAACTCCTGCTTCATGTTCCTTTTATACTTGCATTGCATAGGACCGCTGTGAGTGACAGATTGCATTACTTACTTGCACATGTTTCGGTACTTATTAGTGGTTGTTACTGACTTGTATGGAAACATCTGCTGCTTGTTCAATGATTAATTGATTGTATGCTAGGAACGTACGATAGACACTACTGAAACTGGACATCTGCTGCCGCATGTTCCTTGATTACTTAATTGTATGCTAGGAACGTATGATAGACACTACTGAAACTGGACAACTGCTGCTGCATGTCTTATGATTACTTTATTGTATGCTAGGAACGTATGATATACATTGTTGAAACTGGGCAACTGTTGCTGCCTTTTCCATGATTGCTTAATTATATGTTAGGAATGTAAGATAGACACTGATGAAACTGGAAAACTGCTGCTACATGATCCTTGATAACTTGCATTGTATGCTAAGAACGTATGATAGACATTGTTGAAACTAGATAACTATTGTTGCAAGTTCATTGATTACTTGCATTGCTCAGGATCGCTGTCCGGTTCCTTGATTACTTGCATTGCTCAGGACCGATATGAGTGACAGATTGCATTAATTACTTGCACATGTTTCGGTACTTATTGGTGATTGTTACTGATTTGTATGGAAACTTCTGTTGCTGCCTTTTCCTTGAATACTTAATTGTATGTTAGGAACGTATGATAGCCACTACTGAAAATGGACAACTGCTGTTGCTAGTTCAATGATTACTTGCATTGGTCAGGACCGCTGTGAGTGACAGATTGCATTAGTTACTTGCATATGTTTCGGTACTTATCTGTGATTGCTTCGGACTTGTATGGAAACATACGTTGCTGCCTGTTCCTTGATTACTTAATTGTATCTTAGGAACGTATGATAGACACTACTAAAACTGGACATCTGTTGCTGCCTGTTCCTTGATTACTTGTATTGCTCAGGACCGATGTGAGTGACAGATTGCATTACTTACTTGCATATGTTTCGGTACTTATTGGTGATTGTTACTGACTTGTATGGAAACATCTGCTGCTGCTTGTTCCTTGATTACTTAATTGTGTGTTAGGAACGTATGATAGACACTACTGAAACTGGACAACTGCTGCTGCATGTTCCTTGATTACTTAATTGTATGCTAGGAACGTATGATAGACACTACTGAAACTGGACAACTGCTGCTGCATGTCTAATGATTACTTTATTGTATGCTAGGAACGTATGATATACATTGTTGAAACTGGGCAACTGTTGCTGCCTGTTCCTTGATTACTTAATTGTATGCTAGGAACGTATGATAAACACTACTGAATCTGGACAACTCCTGCTTCATGTTCCTTGATTACTTAATTGTATGCTAGGAACGTATGATAGACATTGTTGAAAATGGACAATTGCTGCTGCATGTTCCTTGATTACTTGCATTGCTCAGGACCGATGTGAGTGACAGATTGCATTACTTACTTGCATATGTTCCGATATTTATTGGTGATTGTTACTGACTTGTATGGAAACATCTGCTGCTGCTTGTTCCATGGTTACTTTATTGTATGTTAGGAACGTATGATAGACACTACTGAAACTGGACAACTGCTGCTGCATGATCCTTGATTACTTAACTGTATGTAAGGAATGTATGATAGACACTGATGAATCTGGATAACTTCTGTTTCATGTTCCTTGATTACTTGCATTATTCAGAAACGCTGTGAGTGACAGATTGCATTACTTACTTGCATATGTTTCGGTATTTATTGGTGATTGTTACTGACTTGTATGGAAACATCTGTTGCTGCCTGTTCCTTGATTACTTAATTGTATGCTAGGAAAGTATGATAGACACTACTGAATCTGGACAACTCCTGCTTCATGTTCCTTGATTACTTAATTGTATGTTAGGAACGTATGATAGACATTGTTGAAACTGGACAACTCCTGCTCCATGTTCCTTTATTACTTAATTGTATGTTAGGAACGTATGATAGACATTGTTTAAACTGGACAACTGTTGTTACATGTTCCTTGATTACTTAATTGTATATTAGGAACGTATGATAGACATTGTTGAAACTGGACAACTGTTGCTGCATGTTCATTGATTACTTGCATTACTCAGGATCGATGTGAGTGACAGATTGCATTACTTACTTGCATATGTTTTGGTACTTATTGGTGATTCTTACTGACTTGTATGGAAACATCTGTTGCTGCCTGTTCCTTGATTACTTAATTGTATGTTAGGAACGTATGATAGACACTGATGAATCTGGACATCCCTGCTGCATGATCCTTGATTACTTAATTGCATGTTAGGTACGTATGATAGACATTGTTAAAACTGGACAACTGCTGCTGCATGTTCCTTGATTACTTAATTGTATGCTAGGAACGTATGATAGGCATTGGTTAAAGTGGACAACTGCTGCTGCATGTTCATTTATTACTTGCGTTGCTCAGGACCGATGTGAGTGACGGATTGCATTACTTACTTGGATATGTTTCGGTACTTATTTGTGATTGTTACTGAGTTGTATGGAAACATCGACTGCTGGTTGTTCCTTGATTACTTAATTGTATGTTAGGAACGTATGATAGACACTACTGAAACTGGACAACTGCATATTGGTGATTGTTACTGACTTGTATGGAAACATCAGCTACTGCTTGTTCCTTGATTACTTAATTATATGCTAGGAACGTATGATAGACATTGTTGAAACTGGACATCTGTTGCTGCTTGTTCAATGATTACTTAATTATATGATAGGAACGTATAATAGACACTGATGAAACTGGACAACTCCTGCTGCATGTTCCTTGATTACTTAATTGTAAGTTAGGAATGTATAATAGACACTGTTGAAACTGGACAACTGCAGCTGCATGTTCCTTGATAACTTAATTGTATGCTAGGAACGTATGATAGACACTGCTGAAACTGGACAACTGCATCTGCATGTTCCTTGATAACTTTATTGTATGCTAGGAACGTATGATAGACACTGCTGAAACTGGACAACTCCTGTTTCATGTTCCTTTTATACTTGCATTGCATAGGACCGCTGTGAGTGATAGATTGCATTACTTACTTGCACATGTTTCGGTACTTATTTTTGGTTGTTACTGACTTGTATGGAAACATCTGCTGCTGCTTGTTCAATGATTAATTGATTGTATGCTAGGAACGTACGATAGACACTACTGAAACTGGACATCTGCTGCCGCATGTTCCTTGATTACTTAATTGTATGCTTGGAACGTATGATAGACACTACTGAAACTGGACAACTGCTGCTGCATGTCTTATGATTACTTTATTGTATGCTAGGAACGTATGATATACATTGTTGAAACTGGGCAACTGTTGCTGCCTTTTCCTTGATTACTTAATTATATGTTAGGAATGTAAGTTAGACACTGATGAAACTGGAAAACTGCTGCTACATGATCCTTGATAACTTGCATTGTATGCTAAGAACGTATGATAGACATTGTTGAAACTAGATAACTATTGTTGCAAGTTCATTGATTACTTGCATTGCTCAGGACCGCTGTCCGGTTCCTTGATTACTTGCATTGCTCAGGACCGATATGAGTGACAGATTGCATTAATTACTTGCACATGTTTCGGTACTTATTGGTGATTGTTACTGATTTGTATGGAAACTTCTGTTGCTGCCTTTTCCTTGAATACTTAATTGTATGTTAGGAACGTATGATAGCCACTACTGAAACTGGACAACTGCTGTTGCTAGTTCAATGATTACTTGCATTGGTCAGGACCGCTGTGAGTGACAGATTGCATTAGTTACTTGCATATGTTTCGGTACTTATCTGTGATTGCTTCGGACTTGTATGGAAACATACGTTGCTGCCTGTTCCTTGATTACTTAATTGTATGTTAGGAACGTATGATAGACACTACTAAAACTGGACATCTGTTGCTGCCTGTTCCTTGATTACTTGTATTGCTCAGGACCGATGTGAGTGACAGATTGCATTACTTACTTGCATATGTTTCGGTACTTATTGATGATTGTTACTGACTTGTATGGAAACATCTGCTGCTGCTTGTTCCTTGATTACTTAATTGTGTGTTAGGAACGTATGATAGACACTACTGAAACTGGACAACTGCTGCTGCATGTTCCTTGATTACTTAATTGTATGCTAGGAACGTATGATAGACACTACTGAAACTGGACAACTGCTGCTGCATGTCTAATGATTACTTTATTGTATGCTAGGAACGTATGATATACATTGTTGAAACTGGGCAACGGTTGCTGCATGTTCCTTGCATACTTAATATTATGCTAGGAACGTATGATAGACACTACTGAATCTGGACAACTCCTGCTTCATGTTCCTTGATTACTTAATTGTATGCTAGGAACGTATGATAGACATTGTTGAAAATGGACAATTGCTGCTGCATGTTCCTTGATTACTTGCTTTGCTCAGGACCGATGTGAGTGACAGATTGCATTACTTACTTGCATATTTTCCGATATTTATTGGTGATTGTTACTGACTTGAATGGAAACATCTGCTGCTGCTTGTTCCTTGATTACTTTATTGTATGTTAGGAACGTATGATAAACACTACTGAAACAGGACAACTGCTGCTGCATGTTCCTTGATTACTTAACTGTATGTAAGGAATGTATGATAGACACTGATGAATCTGGACAACTTCTGTTTCATGTTCCTTGATTACTTGCATTATTCAGAAACGCTGTGAGTGACATATTGCATTACTTACTTGCACATGTTTCGGTACTTATTGGTGATTGTTACTGACTTGTATGGAAACATCTGTTGCTGCCTGTTCCTTGATTACTTAATTGTATGCTAGGAAAGTATGATAGACACTACTGAATCTGGACAACTCCTGCTTCATGTTCCTTGATTACTTAATTGTATGTTAGGAACGTATGATAGACATTGTTGAAACTGGACAACTCCTGCTCCATGTTCCTTTATTACTTAATTGTATGTTAGGAACGTATGATAGACATTGTTGAAACTGGACAACTGTTGTTGCATGTTCCTTGATTCCTTAATTGTATGTTAGGAATGTATGATAGACATTGTTGAAACTGGACAACTGTTGCTGCATGTTCATTGATTACTTGCATTGCTCAGGATCGATGTGAGTGACAGATTGCATTACTTACTTGCATATGTTTCGGTACTTATTGGTGATTGTTACTGACTTGTATGGAAACATCTGTTGCTGCCTGTTCCTTGATTACTTAATTGTATGTTAGGAACGTGCGATAGACATTGATGAATCTGGACATCCCTGCTGCATGATCCTTGATTACTTAATTGTATGTTAGGTACGTATGATAGACATTGTTAAAACTGGAAAACTGCTGCTGCATGTTCCTTGATTACTTAATTGTATGCTAGGAACGTATGATAGGCATTGTTGAAACTGGACAACTGCTGCTGCATGTTCATTTATTACTTGCGTTGCTCAGGACCGATGTGAGTTACAGATTGCATTACTTACTTGCATATGTTTCGGTACTTATTTGTGATTGTTACTGAGTTGTATGGAAACATCTGCTGCTGGTTGTTCCTTGATTACTTAATTGTATGTTAGAAACGTATGATAGACCCTACTGAAACTGGACAACTGCATATTGGTGATTGTTACTGACTTGTATGGAAACATCAGCTACTGCTTGTTCCTTGGTTACTTAATTGTATGCTAGGAACGTATGATAGACATTGTTGAAACTGGACATCTGTTGCTGCTTGTTCAATGATTACTTAATTATATGCTAGGAACGTATGATAGACACTGATGAAACTGGACAACTCCTGCTGCATGTTCCTTGATTACTTAATTGTAATTTAGGAATGTATAATAGACACTGCTGAAACTGGACAACTGCAGCTGCATGTTCCTTGATAACTTAATTGTATGCTTGGAACGTATGATAGACACTGCTGAAACTGGACAACTGCAGCTGCATGTTCCTTGATAACTTAATTGTATGCTAGGAACGTATGATAGACACTGCTGAAACTGGACAACTCCTGCTTCATGTTCCTTTTATACTTGCATTGCATAGGACCGCTGTGAGTGACAGATTGCATTACTTACTTGCACATGTTTCGGTACTTATTTGTGGTTGTTACTGACTTGTATGGAAACATCTGCTGCTGCTTGTTCAATGATTAATTGATTGTATGCTAGGAACGTACGATAGACACTACTGAAACTGGACATCTGCTGCCGCATGTTCCTTGATTACTTAATTGTATGCTAGGAACGTATGATAGACACTACTGAAACTGGACAACTGCTGCTGCATGTCTTATGATTACTTTATTGTATGCTAGGAACGTATGATATACATTGTTGAAACTGGGCAACTGTTGCTGCCTTTTCCTTGATTGCTTAATTATATGTTAGGAATGTAAGATAGACACTGATGAAACTGGAAAACTGCTGCTACATGATCCTTGATAACTTGCATTGTATGCTAAGAACGTATGATAGACATTGTTGAAACTAGATAACTATTGTTGCAAGTTCATTGATTACTTGCATTGCTCAGGATCGCTGTCCGGTTCCTTGATTACTTGCATTGCTCAGGACCGATATGAGTGACAGATTGCATTAATTACTTGCACATGTTTCGGTACTTATTGGTGATTGTTACTGATTTGTATGGAAACTTCTGTTGCTGCCTTTTCCTTGAATACTTAATTGTATGTTAGGAACGTATGATAGCCACTACTGAAACTGGACAACTGCTGTTGCTAGTTCAATGATTACTTGCATTGGTAAGGACCGCTGTGAGTGACAGATTGCATTAGTTACTTGCATATGTTTCGGTACTTATCTGTGATTGCTTCGGACTTGTATGGAAACATACGTTGCTGCCTGTTCCTTGATAACTTAATTGTATGTTAGGAACGTATGATAGACACTACTAAAACTAGACATCTGTTGCTGCCTGTTCCTTGATTACTTGTATTGCTCAGGACCGATGTGAGTGACAGATTGCATTACTTACTTGCATATGTTTCGGTACTTATTGGTGATTGTTACTGACTTGTATGGAAACATCTGCTGCTGCTTGTTCCTTGATTACTTAATTGTGTGTTAGGAACGTATGATAGACACTACTGAAACTGGACAACTGCTGCTGCATGTTCTTTGATTACTTAATTGTATGCTAGGAACGTATGATAGACACTACTGAAACTGGACAACTGCTGCTGCATGTCTAATGATTACTTTATTGTATGCTAGGAACGTATGATATACATTGTTGAAACTGGGCAACTGTTGCTGCCTGTTCCTTGATTACTTAATTGTATGCTAGGAACGTATGATAAACACTACTGAATCTGGACAACTCCTGCTTCATGTTCCTTGATTACTTAATTGTATGTTAGGAACGTATGATAGACATTGTTAAAACTGGACAACTCCTGCTCCATGTTCCTTTATTACTTAATTGTATGTTAGGAACGTATGATAGACATTGTTGAAACTGGACAACTGTTGTTGCATGTTCCTTGATTCCTTAATTGTATGTTAGGAACGTATGATAGACATTGTTGAAACTGGACAACTGTTGCTGCATGTTCATTGATTACTTGCATTGCTCAGGATCGATGTGAGTGACAGATTGCATTACTTACTTGCATATGTTTCGGTACTTATTGGTGATTGTTACTGACTTGTATGGAAACATCTGTTGCTGCCTGTTCCTTGATTACTTAATTGTATGTTAGGAACGTGCGATAGACACTGATGAATCTGGACATCCCTGCTGCATGATCCTTGATTACTTAATTGTATGTTAGGTACGTATGATAGACATTGTTAAAACTGGAAAACTGCTGCTGCATGTTCCTTGATTACTTAATTGTATGCTAGGAACGTATGATAGGCATTGTTGAAACTGGACAACTGCTGCTGCATGTTCATTTATTACTTGCGTTGCTCAGGACCGATGTGAGTTACAGATTGCATTACTTACTTGCATATGTTTCGGTACTTATTTGTGATTGTTACTGAGTTGTATGGAAACATCTGCTGCTGGTTGTTCCTTGATTACTTAATTGTATGTTAGGAACGTATGATAGACCCTACTGAAACTGGACAACTGCATATTGGTGATTGTTACTGACTTGTATGGAAACATCAGCTACTGCTTGTTCCTTGGTTACTTAATTGTATGCTAGGAACGTATGATAGACATTGTTGAAACTGGACATCTGTTGCTGCTTGTTCAATGATTACTTAATTATATGCTAGGAACGTATGATAGACACTGATGAAACTGGACAACTCCTGCTGCATGTTCCTTGATTACTTAATTGTAATTAGGAATGTATAATAGACACTGCTGAAACTGGACAACTGCAGCTGCATGTTCCTTGATAACTTAATTGTATGCTAGGAACGTATGATAGACACTGCTGAAACTGGACAACTGCAGCTGCATGTTCCTTGATAACTTAATTGTATGCTAGGAACGTATGATAGACACTGCTGAAACTGGACAACTCCTGCTTCATGTTCCTTTTATACTTGCATTGCATAGGACCGCTGTGAGTGACAGATTGCATTACTTACTTGCACATGTTTCGGTACTTATTTGTGGTTGTTACTGACTTGTATGGAAACATCTGCTGCTGCTTGTTCAATGATTAATTGATTGTATGCTAGGAACGTACGATAGACACTACTGAAACTGGACATCTGCTGCCGCATGTTCCTTGATTACTTAATTGTATGCTAGGAACGTATGATAGACACTACTGAAACTGGACAACTGCTGCTGCATGTCTTATGATTACTTTATTGTATGCTAGGAACGTATGATATACATTGTTGAAACTGGGCAACTGTTGCTGCCTTTTCCTTGATTACTTAATTATATGTTAGGAATGTAAGATAGACACTGATGAAACTGGAAAACTGCTGCTACATGATCCTTGATAACTTGCATTGTATGCTAAGAACGTATGATAGACATTGTTGAAACTAGATAACTATTGTTGCAAGTTCATTGATTACTTGCATTGCTCAGGACCGCTGTCCGGTTCCTTGATTACTTGCATTGCTCAGGACCGATATGAGTGACAGATTGCATTACTTACTTGCACATGTTTCGGTACTTATTGGTGATTGTTACTGACTTGTATGGAAACTTCTGTTGCTGCCTTTTCCTTGAATACTTAATTGTATGTTAGGAACGTATGATAGCCACTACTGAAACTGGACAACTGCTGTTGCTTGTTCAATGATTACTTGCATTGGTCAGGACCGCTGTGAGTGACAGATTGCATTAGTTACTTGCATATGTTTCGGTACTTATCTGTGATTGCTTCGGACTTGTATGGAAACATACGTTGCTGCCTGTTCCTTGATTACTTAATTGTATGTTAGGAACGTATGATAGACACTACTAAAACTGGACATCTGTTGCTGCCTGTTCCTTGATTACTTGCATTGCTCAGGACCGATGTGAGTGACAGATTGCATTACTTACTTGCATATGTTTCGGTACTTATTGGTGATTGTTACTGACTTGTATGGAAACATCTGCTGCTGCTTGTTCCTTGATTACTTAATTGTGTGTTAGGAACGTATGATAGACACTACTGAAACTGGACAACTGCTGCTGCATGTTCCTTGATTACTTAATTGTATGCTAGGAACGTATGATAGACACTACTGAAACTGGACAACTGCTGCTGCATGTCTAATGATTACTTTATTGTATGCTAGGAACGTATGATATACATTGTTGAAACTGGGCAACTGTTGCTGCCTGTTCCTTGATTACTTAATTCTATGCTAGGAACGTATGATAAACACTACTGAATCTGGACAACTCCTGCTTCATGTTCCTTTATTTCTTAATTGTATGCTAGGAACGTATGATAGACATTGTTGAAAATGGACAACTCCTGCTCCATGTTCCTTTATTACTTAATTGTATGTTAGGAACGTATGATAGACATTGTTGAAACTGGACAACTGTTGTTGCATGTTCCTTGATTCCTTAATTGTATGTTAGGAACGTATGATAGACATTGTTGAAACTGGACAACTGTTGCTGCATGTTCATTGATTACTTGCATTGCTCAGGATCGATGTGAGTGACAGATTGCATTACTTACTTGCATATGTTTCGGTACTTATTGGTGATTGTTACTGACTTGTATGGAAACATCTGTTGCTGCCTGTTCCTTGATTACTTAATTGTATGTTAGGAACGTGCGATAGACACTGATGAATCTGGACATCCCTGCTGCATGATCCTTGATTACTTAATTGTATGTTAGGTACGTATGATAGACATTGTTAAAACTGGAAAACTGCTGCTGCATGTTCCTTGATTACTTAATTGTATGCTAGGAACGTATGATAGGCATTGTTGAAACTGGACAACTGCTGCTGCATGTTCATTTATTACTTGCGTTGCTCAGGACCGATGTGAGTTACAGATTGCATTACTTACTTGCATATGTTTCGGTACTTATTTGTGATTGTTACTGAGTTGTATGGAAACATCTGCTGCTGGTTGTTCCTTGATTACTTAATTGTATGTTAGGAACGTATGATAGACCCTACTGAAACTGGACAACTGCATATTGGTGATTGTTACTGACTTGTATGGAAACATCAGCTACTGCTTGTTCCTTGGTTACTTAATTGTATGCTAGGAACGTATGATAGACATTGTTGAAACTGGACATCTGTTGCTGCTTGTTCAATGATTACTTAATTATATGCTAGGAACGTATGATAGACACTGATGAAACTGGACAACTCCTGCTGCATGTTCCTTGATTACTTAATTGTAATTAGGAATGTATAATAGACACTGCTGAAACTGGACAACTGCAGCTGCATGTTCCTTGATAACTTAATTGTATGCTAGGAACGTATGATAGACACTGCTGAAACTGGACAACTGCAGCTGCATGTTCCTTGATAACTTAATTGTATGCTAGGAACGTATGATAGACACTGCTGAAACTGGACAACTCCTGCTTCATGTTCCTTTTATACTTGCATTGCATAGGACCGCTGTGAGTGACAGATTGCATTACTTACTTGCACATGTTTCGGTACTTATTAGTGGTTGTTACTGACTTGTATGGAAACATCTGCTGCTTGTTCAATGATTAATTGATTGTATGCTAGGAACGTACGATAGACACTACTGAAACTGGACATCTGTTGCCGCATGTTCCTTGATTACTTAATTGTATGCTAGGAACGTATGATAGACACTACTGAAACTGGACAACTGCTGCTGCATGTCTTATGATTACTTTATTGTATGCTAGGAACGTATGATATACATTGTTGAAACTGGGCAACTGTTGCTGCCTTTTCCTTGATTGCTTAATTATATGTTAGGAATGTAAGATAGACACTGATGAAACTGGAAAACTGCTGCTACATGATCCTTGATAACTTGCATTGTATGCTAAGAACGTATGATAGACATTGTTGAAACTAGATAACTATTGTTGCAAGTTCATTGATTACTTGCATTGCTCAGGATCGCTGTCCGGTTCCTTGATTACTTGCATTGCTCAGGACCGATATGAGTGACAGATTGCATTAATTACTTGCACATGTTTCGGTACTTATTGGTGATTGTTACTGATTTGTATGGAAACTTCTGTTGCTGCCTTTTCCTTGAATACTTAATTGTATGTTAGGAACGTATGATAGCCACTACTGAAACTGGACAACTGCTGTTGCTAGTTCAATGATTACTTGCATTGGTCAGGACCGCTGTGAGTGACAGATTGCATTAGTTACTTGCATATGTTTCGGTACTTATCTGTGATTGCTTCGGACTTGTATGGAAACATACGTTGCTGCCTGTTCCTTGATTACTTAATTGTATGTTAGGAACGTATGATAGACACTACTAAAACTGGACATCTGTTGCTGCCTGTTCCTTGATTACTTGTATTGCTCAGGACCGATGTGAGTGACAGATTGCATTACTTACTTGCATATGTTTCGGTACTTATTGGTGATTGTTACTGACTTGTATGGAAACATCTGCTGCTGCTTGTTCCTTGATTACTTAATTGTGTGTTAGGAACGTATGATAGACACTACTGAAACTGGACAACTGCTGCTGCATGTTCCTTGATTACTTAATTGTATGCTAGGAACGTATGATAGACACTACTGAAACTGGACAACTGCTGCTGCATGTCTAATGATTACTTTATTGTATGCTAGGAACGTATGATATACATTGTTGAAACTGGGCAACTGTCGCTGCCTGTTCCTTGATTACTTAATTCTATGCTAGGAACGTATGATAAACACTACTGAATCTGGACAACTCCTGCTTCATGTTCCTTTATTTCTTAATTGTATGCTAGGAACGTATGATAGACATTGTTGAAAATGGACAATTGCTGCTGCATGTTCCTTGATTACTTGCATTGCTCAGGACCGATGTGAGTGACAGATTGCATTACTTACTTGCATATGTTCCGATATTTATTGGTGATTGTTACTGACTTGTATGGAAACATCTGCTGCTGCTTGTTCCATGATTACTTTATTGTATGTTAGGAACGTATGATAGACACTACTGAAACTGGACAACTGCTGCTGCATGTTCCTTGATTACTTAACTGTATGTAAGGAATGTATGATAGACACTGATGAATCTGGATAACTTCTGTTTCATGTTCCTTGATTACTTGCATTATTCAGAAACGCTGTGAGTGACAGATTGCATTACTTACTTGCATATGTTTCGGTACTTATTGGTGATTGTTACTGACTTGTATGGAAACATCTGTTCCTGCCTGTTCCTTGATTACTTAATTGTATGCTAGGAAAGTATGATAGACACTACTGAATCTGGACAACTCCTGCTTCATGTTCCTTGATTACTTAATTGTATGTTAGGAACGTATGATAGACATTGTTGAAACTGGACAACTCCTGCTCCATGTTCCTTTATTACTTAATTGTATGTTAGGAACGTATGATAGACATTGTTTAAACTGGACAACTGTTGTTACATGTTCCTTGATTACTTAATTGTATATTAGGAACGTATGATAGACATTGTTGAAACTGGACAACTGTTGCTGCATGTTCATTGATTACTTGCATTACTCAGGATCGATGTGAGTGACAGATTGCATTACTTACTTGCATATGTTTTGGTACTTATTGGTGATTGTTACTGACTTGTATGGAAACATCTGTTGCTGCCTGTTCCTTGATTACTTAATTGTATGTTAGGAACGTATGATAGACACTGATGAATCTGGACATGCCTGCTGCATGATCCTTGATTACTTAATTGCATGTTAGGTACGTATGATAGACATTGTTAAAACTGGACAACTGCTGCTGCATGTTCCTTGATTACTTAATTGTATGCTAGGAACGTATGATAGGCATTGGTTAAAGTGGACAACTGCTGCTGCATGTTCATTTATTACTTGTGTTGCTCAGGACCGATGTGAGTGACGGATTGCATTACTTACTTGCATATGTTTCGGTACTTATTTGTGATTGTTACTGAGTTGTATGGAAACATCGACCGCTGGTTGTTCCTTGATTACTTAATTGTATGTTAGGAACGTATGATAGACACTACTGAAACTGGACAACTGCATATTGGTGATTGTTACTGACTTGTATGGAAACATCAGCTACTGCTTGTTCCTTGATTACTTAATTGTATGCTAGGAACGTATGATAGACATTGTTGAAACTGGACATCTGTTGCTGCTTGTTCAATGATTACTTAATTATATGATAGGAACGTATGATAGACACTGATGAAACTGGACAACTCCTGCTGCATGTTCCTTGATTACTTAATTGTAAGTTAGGAATGTATAATAGACACTGTTGAAACTGGACAACTGCAGCTGCATGTTCCTTGATAACTTAATTGTATGCTAGGAACGTATGATAGACACTGCTGAAACTGGACAACTGCATCTGCATGTTCCTTGATAACTTAATTGTATGCTAGGAACGTATGATAGACACTGCTGAAACTGGACAACTCCTGTTTCATGTTCCTTTTATACTTGCATTGCATAGGACCGCTGTGAGTGACAGATTGCATTACTTACTTGCACATGTTTCGGTACTTATTTGTGGTTGTTACTGACTTGTATGGAAACATCTGCTGCTGCTTGTTCAATGATTAATTGATTGTATGCTAGGAACGTACAATAGACACTACTGAAACTGGACATCTGCTGCCGCATGTTCCTTGATTACTTAATTGTATGCTTGGAACGTATGATAGACACTACTGAAACTGGACAACTGCTGCTGCATGTCTTATGATTACTTTATTGTATGCTAGGAACGTATGATATACATTGTTGAAACTGGGCAACTGTTGCTGCCTTTTCCTTGATTACTTAATTATATGTTAGGAATGTAAGATAGACACTGATGAAACTGGAAAACTGCTGCTACATGATCCTTGATAACTTGCATTGTATGCTAAGGACGTATGATAGACATTGTTGAAACTAGATAACTATTGTTGCAAGTTCATTGATTACTTGCATTGCTCAGGACCGCTGTCCGGTTCCTTGATTACTTGCATTGCTCAGGACCGATATGAGTGACAGATTGCATTAATTACTTGCACATGTTTCAGTACTTATTGGTGATTGTTACTGATTTGTATGGAAACTTCTGTTGCTGCCCTTTCCTTGAATACTTAATTGTATGTTAGGAACGTATGATAGCCACTACTGAAACTGGACAACTGCTGTTGCTAGTTCAATGATTACTTGCATTGGTCAGGACCGCTGTGAGTGACAGATTGCATTAGTTACTTGCATATGTTTCGGTACTTATCTGTGATTGCTTCGGACTTGTATGGAAACATACGTTGCTGCCTGTTCCTTGATTACTTAATTGTATGTTAGGAACGTATGATAGACACTACTAAAACTGGACATCTGTTGCTGCCTGTTCCTTGATTACTTGTATTGCTCAGGACCGATGTGAGTGACAGATTGCATTACTTACTTGCATATGTTTCGGTACTTATTGGTGATTGTTACTGACTTGTATGGAAACATCTGCTGCTGCTTGTTCCTTGATTACTTAATTGTGTGTTAGGAACGTATGATAGACACTACTGAAACTTGACAACTGCTGCTGCATGTTCCTTGATTACTTAATTGTATGTAAGGAATGTATGATAGACACTGATGAATCTGGATAACTTCTGTTTCATGTTCCTTGATTACTTGCATTATTCAGAAACGCTGTGAGTGACAGATTGCATTACTTACTTGCATATGTTTCGGTACTTATTGGTGATTGTTAACTTGTATGGAAACATCTGTTGCTGCCTGTTCCTTGATTACTTAATTGTATGTTAGGAACGTATGATAGACACTGATGAATCTGGACATCCCTGCTGCATGATCCTTGATTACTTAATTGTATGTTAGGTACGTATGATAGACATTGTTAAAACTGCACAACTGCTGCTGCATGTTCCTTGATTACTTAATTGTATGCTAGGAACGTATGATAGGCATTGTTGAAACTGGACAACTACTGCTGCATGTTCATTTATTACTTGCGTTGCTCAGGACCGATGTGAGTGACAGATTCCATTACTTACTTGCATATGTTTCGGTACTTATTTGTGATTGTTACTGAGTTGTATGGAAACATCTGCTGCTGGTTGTTCCTTGATTACTTAATTGTATGTTAGGAACGTATGATAGACACTACTGAAACTGGACAACTGCATATTGGTGATTGTTACTGACTTGTATGGAAACATCAGCTACTGCTTGTTCCTGATTACTTAATTGTATGCTAGGAACGTATGATAGACATTGTTGAAACTCGACATCTGTTGCTGCTTGTTCAATGATTACTTAATTATATGCTAGGAACGTATGATAGACACTGATGAAACTGGACAACTCCTGCTGCATGTTCCTTGATTACTTAATTGTAAGTTAGGAATGTATAATAGACACTGCTGAAACTGGACAACTGCAGCTGCATGTTCCTTGATAACTTAATTGTATGCTAGGAACGTATGATAGACACTGCTGAAACTGGGCAACTGCAGCTGCATGTTCCTTGATAACTTAATTGTATGCTAGGAACGTATGATAGACACTGCTGAAACTGGACAACTCCTGCTTCATGTTCCTTTTATACTTGCATTGCATAGGACCGCTGTGAGTGACAGATTGCATTACTTACTTGCACATGTTTCGGTACTTATTGGTGGTTGTTACTGACTTGTATGGAAACATCTGCTGCTGCTTGTTCAATGATTAATTGATTGTATGCTAGGAACGTACGATAGACACTACTGAAACTGGACATCTGCTGTCGCATGTCCCTTGATTACTTAATTGTATGCTAGGAACGTATGATAGACACTACTGAAACTGGACAACTACTGCTGCATGTCTTATGATTACTTTATTGTATGCTAGGAACGTATGATATACATTTTTGAAACTGGGCAACTATTGCTGCCTTTTCCTTGATTACTTAATTATATGTTAGGAATGTAAGATAGACACTGATGAAACTGGAAAACTGCTGCTACATGATCCTTGATAACTTGCATTGTATGCTAAGAACGTATGATAGACATTGTTGAAACTAGATAACTGTTGTTGCAAGTTCATTGATTACTTGCATTGCTCAGGACCGCTGTCCGGTTCCTTGATTAGTTGCATTGCTCAGGACCGATATGAGAGACAGATTGCATTATTTACTTGCACATGTTTCGGTACTTATTGGTGATTGTTACTGACTTGTATGGAAACTTCTGTTGCTGCCTTTTCCTTGAATACTTAATTGTATGTTACGAACGTATGATAGCCACTACTGAAACTGGACAACTACTGTTGCTTGTTCAATGATAACTTGCATTGGTCAGGACCGCTGTGAGTGACAGATTGCATTAGTTACTTGCATATGTTTCGGTACTTATCTTTGATTGCTTCGGACTTGTATGGAAACATACGTTGCTGCCAGCTCCTTGATTACTTAATTGTATGTTAGGAACGTATGATAGACACTACTAAAACTGGACATCTGTTGCTGCCTGTTCCTTGATTACTTGCATTGCTCAGGACCGATGTGAGTGACAGATTGCATTACTTACTTGCATATGTTTCGGTACTTATTGGTGATTGTTACTGACTTGTATGGAAACATCTGCTGCTGCTTGTTCCTTGATTACTTAATCGTGTGTTAGGAACGTATGATAGACTCTACTGAAACTGGACAACTGCTGCTGCATGTTCCTTGATTACTTAATTGTATGCTAGGAACGTATGATAGACACTACTGAAACTGGACAACTGCTGCTGCATGTCTAATGATTACTTTATTGTATGCTAGGAACGTATGATATACATTGTTGAAACTGGGCAACTGTTGCTGCCTGTTCCTTGATTACTTAATTGTATGCTAGGAACGTATGATAGACACTACTGAATCTGGACTACTCCTGCTTCATGTTCCTTGATTACTTAATTGTATGCTAGGAACGTATGATAGACATTGTTGAAAATGGACAATTGCTGCTGCATGTTCCTTCATTACTTGGATTGCTCAGGACCGATGTGAGTGACAGATTGCATTACTTACTTGCATATGTTCCGATATTTATTGGTAATTGTTACTGACTTGTATGGAAACATCTGCTGCTGCTTGTTCCTTGATTACTTTATTGTATGTTAGGAACGTATGATAGACACTACTGAAACTGGACAACTGCTGCTGCATGTTCCTTGATTACTTAACTGTATGTAAGGAATGTATGATAGACACTGATGAATCTGGACAACTTCTGTTTCATGTTCCTTGATTACTTGCATTATTCAGAAACGCTGTGTGACACATTGCATTACTTACTTGCACATGTTTCGGTACATATTGGTGATTGTTACTGACTTGTATGGAAACATCTGTTGCTGCCTGTTTCTTGATTACTTAATTGTATGCTAGGAAAGTATGATAGACACTACTGAATCTGGACAACTCCTACTTCATGTTCCTTGATTACTTAATTGTATGTTAGGAACGTATGATAGACATTGTTTAAACTGGACAACTCCTGCTCCATGTTCCTTTATTACTTAATTGTATGTTAGGAACGTATGATAGACATAGTTGAAACTGGACAACAGTTGTTGCATGTTCCTTGATTACTTAATTGTATGTTAGGAACGTATGATAGACATTGTTGAAACTGGACAACTGTTGCTGCATGTACATTGATTACTTGCATTGCTCAGGATCGATGTGAGTGACAGATTGCATTACTTACTTGCATATGTTTCGGTACTTATTGGTGATTGTTACTGACTTGTATGGAAACATCTGTATGATAGACACTGATGAATCTGGATGCTGCATGATCCTTGATTACTTAATTGTATGTTAGGTACGTATGATAGACATTGTTAAAACTGGACAACTGCTGCTGCATGTTCCTTGATTACTTAATTTGTCACACCCCGTTACCCCGGTTGGCGACGAAGCATGACGTCGCGGAAGCGTAACCATAATCATAATGAACGACCACTATATGGACGTTTTCGAAAATACATCGATATGACTTTAAAAGGTAGAAATGTTTTACATAAACCGTAAATGATAAAGAGTAGTTCGCAAAGTACAGAGATTTAAATACATAATTAAATTATCCAAAATAATGCAAATAAATCTCTGACGGTTTGAAAAGAATGCGACTCCTTAAGTGCGGAAGCTTGAAAGTAGTTACTTCTGAAGGCATACTTGCCTTAATTTCCTGAAAATACATGCTAAAATACGTCAACAAAAATTGTTGGTGAGCTCATAGGTTTACGCGAAAAGACCAGTTGTATGGCCATTATCAGATGAGTTGAATTTATAAAATCATAAATTCCGTGTATGTATTACATAAACCATCATGCAACCGAAGCTTAATTAGAATGAGTTTGCCCTGTGCAGTATTCCCATACGTAATACCGTGTGTTGAATATATATGCACTCGCTGTTAGCCGAACCGAGCTAACACGAATGGGGGACATGACTCCCAATAGATCTATCCACAATATACTCGCGCTTACAAATAAATGCAATTAACGGTTCATGATATAAGGGCTGATGGAATCCGAACATGTAATACATATAAGAAATAAACAGTTTTGATGTCCATATGAAAACAGTGCATGTATTTCCACCCCAATAGATAGTGAAAAATAGAGGCTATGAAGACTCACCGAACTTGTGATGGCAAAACGACGCGCAAAAATGCAAAAGTGCGTTGTTTGATGGGTGATGAAACCGGAGGTGTTTAACCGAGTCCTAAATGATGATAAGGACTTAATATTACTAATATATGATGATATGTATATTTATAGATTTTTATGTCTTAAATCACCCAACATTACAAGTTTATAAATAAGATGCGCTTAAAACGTCAAGTTTATATATATATAATTTTCCAGCTTTTTCGGAGGTTTTTCGGCCTATTTGAGACTGTTTTTGACCAAGCTCCAAAATGTTTTAGACTTTGGTTTTCTAGGACATTAAACTACTATATACAAAGGATTTTTAGAATCAAGAACGGCCATTTTTCGAGTTGTTTAGGTTGGTGAAAAATCTCGTTAAAAACGCTATGTTGGCCATTTTTGAGCTGTCAAACTTTCGGTTTCTCAAATAATTTCTGGAGGTCTTAAACTTCAAAATAAATTATGAAAAATTGCAGATCTATAGTTAAGACATAGATCTAACTTTTGAGACAAGAATCAACTCATTTCGTTGAGTTATGAATCAGTTATGATTTTTCAAAGTCGATATAAATTTTCTGCCGGAAATCCGTAGTTTATAAACCTAAAACAACTTATGATTCTTGTTGTTTATTTAAAGACAACTTGTATAAAAGCCATAATAGTTATAAAAACACATATGTATCACATGTTTTCATAATATTAACTCTTTTATAATGTGTTTACATATTCATAAACACATGTAAAGAAATAACTTAAAATAAAACTAGAAACTTATAAACTTGAGTTTTTATGTAACTTGTTGTTGTTGGTGATTATATATATTATGCAAACTTATATAAACATGAATATAAGATGTAATGAGCTAGTATTTACTTACTTTGAAGTATTAGAAAGATGCAAACTAGTAGAAGTTGAAATCTTGAATTTTGTTGCACCAAAAATGCTTGATATATTGCAAGAACACAAGGTTGGAATTTTGGTGTTCTTGAGCCTCATGGAGGCCGGATTTCATGAGAGGAGAGAAGAGAGATTTATGTTTTGATGTTGTGGAAATGAATAGTGAAAAGTGGTCTTATTCATAGATGAAAATAACTCTTGCAATGATGGTGAATTTTGGAGGTTGAGTGAAGATCTCCAAAGATGGAGACACTTGATGTAGATGGTGTATGGGATATGTAATAAAGAAATGAAAGTCAAGGTGGTGGTTGTACCATGTGGTGGCCGACCACATGGTCATAAATATGGGGTATTTTCAATTTTTTTTTTTTGTATAAATGTATTTAAAATGTATTCTTGTATTTTCCTTTTCTTGTAAATTCAAAAATACTTTTTGAATGCATTGTTTTAATGAATTGTTTTAGTCTTGCATAATTAAGGTTAAGTAATTGTATTAGTGTATGATTAGTGTCACTAATCATAATTTAATTTCGTACTTAGTTGAATTAATCCCTCATATCGTAAATTGATCGGATTAATTGATTTCCCGATTCATCGCACCGATGAATTTGATTCGAATTGAGTTGAGTCTTCTAATAAGCCTTGTTAATCATTTGATTAAGTTCTAATGACTATTGATTAGGCTATAATTTGACTATTAAATGCTAATTAGGTCGTTGTTGCTAACCTGGTTCAATGTCGGATGTTACAGTCTCCCCCTGTTAAGGGAATTTCGTCCCGAAATTTTATCCTGTTTCCTCAGGGGTTTTGTTACTTAAAAGTAGATGAGCGTATCTTTGCTTAAACTAGCCTTTGCATGCCTAAGTGAATTGTGGTCCATGTCTAGAATTTCCATCTGACCTTGAGGATGGGTATACAACTGTGCTTCAATCCTTTGACCTTACGGTCCATGATTTCAACCGGCTCTTTGATGAAGCGAAGTTTATTATTTAGCTGGATCTCTCCCAAGGGGTAACAAGTGTCTCCTCTAACAAACACTTCTTCTTATTCGATACATGGAAGGTATTGTGCATGCTGCTAAACTCTGGTGGTAACTCTAAATGATAAGCTACGAGTCCAATTCCCTTTAAGACTTCGTATTGCCAATGTATCGAGGGTTTAATTATCCTTGTTTCCCAAATCGTAACACGCCCTTCCATGGCAAGACTTTCATCAATACTTGTTCTCCTAATTAGAACTCAAGGGATTTTCTATTTTCATCTGCATAACTTTCTTACCATCGCAGGCAACTTTTATTCAGTTCCGTATCTGTACTATCCTTTTGGTATTTTCGTGATTGGTCTTAGGGCCAGTGATTTGGCTATTTCCTACTCCTACCCGACAAATCGGCGATCGACACTTTCGCCCGTAGAGGGCCTCAAATGGAGCAGCTTTAATACTCGAGTGATAGCTATTGTAGTTAATAATTCCACTAAGGCAATTGAGTATCCATTACACAGGCTCTTAATGTGTGTTCTAGGGTTTGGATCGTTCTATTATTCTGACCATTGGTCTGAGGGTGATAAGTGGTACTCATGTCCAAGTTTGTATCCAAAGCTTGTAGTAATAATTGCCAAAAGCCTATATGTAAATCTGCTATTTGTATCCGAAATGATTTAAATAGGCACTCCGTGTCCGGAGATGACTTCCTTGAGGTACGTTTGGACTAGCTTATTCATTATATTGTTCTTCTTTATTGGTAGGAATGTGCGGATTTTGTTAGGCGGTCGACTAATACTCAAATGGTTTCTTATGTTTGTCTTAACTTTGGAGCATGTTAGGAATTTGTTGACATATGTGGCAATGTCATCCTTCATGTTAGGCCACCCGTACAGCTCCTTAAGGTCATGATACATTTTATCGGATCCGGGGTGAACGACATATCTTAATTTGTGTCCTTCATCCATAGTCAGCTTTCTGATTCCACCAAACAGAGTAATCATATTCTATTCACGAAATATCGATTTTTACTAGCCCTTATCCTAAACTATTTATCCACTTGTACTCTTAACGGCTTAGCTCATTAGTTTTCCTCAGGTGATAACGAATTTTCACGGTTACAATTACTTATTAGTTCCATCCAACGGTACTACTTCGTATTCGACTCTTTCTGGTTCGAGATGTGTTGGAGGCTCTTATGGTCTGTGAATACAATACACTTCATACCATACAACTAATGTCTCCAAGGATAAAGACTACTGATTCAAGATCCAGATCATGCGTTGTGTAAATCACCTAGTGAACCTTAAGTTTTCATAAAGCATAAGCTATGACCTATCTTTCTATATCAACCAATTGTGTGAAGTGTCATAGTAATCTATAAATTTCTTGTTCCTCTTAGGTATGGACAAAATAGGAGCGCTGCACAGTTTGTGCTTTAATAACTGAAATGATATCTCCTGATCCTTGCTCCAATCATACTTAATGTCCTTTCGGGTCAGTTTTGTTAGAGCTCTAGTGAACTTAGAGAAATTTCTGATAATTGCTTATAATAAGTGGCAAGTCTTAAGGACCGTCGTATTTTTATGGGGGTTCTAAGAGTTAACCAATTTCTGATAGTCTCGATCTTGGCGGGGTCAACTTGGATTCCTTTACTATTGATCACGTGACTGAGAAATCTTACCTATCTTAGTCAAAAGTCAAACTTAGAAAGCTTGGCATATAGTTGTTCTTTCTTCAATAACTCTAGAATCAGTCTTAAATGTTTGCTCGTGCTCCTCCTTGTTTCGTGAGTAGATTAAGAAGTCATTCAAGAATACAATCACGAATTTGTCTAGATAAGGTTTGCACACCTAATGAGGTCCATGAGTATCGTTGGGGCACTGGTTAATCCCAACGGCATTAATAGGAATTTATGTTGACCGAAACGGAATCTGAAGGCTGTCTTTGAAATATCTTTCTTGCGAACTCTAATCTGATGATAACCAGGCCTTAGGTCGATCTTCTAACAGAAGCTTAATTCTTGGAGTTTGGTCAAATAAGTCATTGATCCTTGTGAGCGGGTGTCGGTTCTTTTAGTTAATCTAGCTCTTAGTAATTGATGCACATTCTGAAGGTTCCATTCTTCTTCTTTATGAACAAAACTGGAGCTCCTCTAGAGCGAGGAAGTCGGTTTGATAGGCCCTTTATTTAAGAGCTCCTACAGTTGGTTGGACGATTCTTACACTATTGATGGGGCTAATCGGCATGGTGCTCGAGCCACTGGTACCGCACCTGATAGTAGGCCTATTTTTGAATTTGACTTGCCTCGATGTTGGGAGTTCAGGTAAGTGTTCTGGAAAAACTTTGGGGTGACCATAAATAATAAGAATATTTTCGAGCCGCTTTCCCTTTGGTTCCCTCTCTATCAACACTTCAGGGTCCTAATGCTAGAGATGATGCTTACTTTGGTATTTCTTGCTTTGCGTTGGACAGTAAGGACCTTCTTATTGGCTAAAGGTATATGAACTGTGTTCTTGTTGCATACTATTTCCACACGATTTTCGATAG
>JAANYP010003113.1:13255-60008 GCA_020465985.1 Centrapalus pauciflorus
GTCGAAACCTCGGAGTTTAACAAACGAAAGACGAACGGTTAAATCGGAGCCGGTAAATTAAATTTGAATGACAAAAAAATAAATAAGGAGATGATGAACATCGATCCATATCCAAAAAAGGGGTGCAACACGAGGACTTCCCAGGAGGTCACCCATCCTAGTACTACTCTCGCCCAAGCACGCTTAACTTCGGAGTTCTGATGGGATCCGGTGCATTAGTGCTGGTATGATCGCACCCGAATTCCCGTCGCCGAAATAGAACTTTATGTGTGAGTTAACGGAGGTCGTTATTCGGTTGGACCATCTCGACAGATGAGTCGATCGTCGAAAACTCGGAGTTTAACAAACGAAAGACGAACGGTTGACATCGGAGCCGGTAAATTAAATTTAAAAAACCATGACAAAACATAAAGAGGAGTATAGAACCAGCGTCCATTTCCAAAAAAGGGTGCAACAAGAGGACTTGCCCAGGGGGTCACCCATCCTAGTACTACGCTCCTCCCTCGCCCAAGCACGCTTAACTGGCGGAGTTTCGGAGGGATCCCGTGCATTAGTGCTGGTATGATCGCACCTGAATTCCTGTCGCCGAAATAGAACTTTATGGGTGAGTTAACGGAGGTCGTTATTCGGTTGGACCATCTCGACATATGAGTCGATCGTCGAAACCTCGGAGTTTAACAAACAAAAGACGAACTGTTGACATCGGAGCCGGTAAATTAAATTTAAATGACAAAAAAATAAATAAGGAGATGATGAACATCGATCCATATCCAAAAAAGGGGTGCAACACGAGGACTTCCCAGGGGGTCAACCATCCTAGTACTACTCTCGCCCAAGCACGCTTAACTTCGGAGTTCTGATGGGATCCGGTGCATTAGTGCTGGTATGATCGCACCCGAATTCTGTCGCCGAAATAGAACTTTATGTGTGAGTTAACGGAGGTCGTTAGTCGGTTGGACCATCTCGACAGATGAGTCGATCGTCGAAACCTCGGAGTTTAACAAACGAAAGACGAACGGTTGACATCGGAGCCGGTAAATTAAATTTAAATGACAAAAAAATAAATAAGGAGATGATGAACATCGATCCATATCCAAAAAAGGGGTGCAACACGAGGACTTCCCAGAGGGTCAACCATCCTAGTACTACTCTCGCCCAAGCACGCTTACCTTCGGAGTTCTGATGGGATCCGGTGCATTAGTGCTGGTATGATCGCGCCCGAATTCCTGTCGCCGAAATAGAACTTTATGTGTGAGTTAACGGAGGTCGTTATTCGGTTGGACCATCTCGACAGATGAGTCGATCGTCGAAACCTCGGAGTTTAACAAACGAAAGACGAACGGTTGACATCGGAGCCGGTAAATTAAATTTAAATGACAAAAAAACTAAATAAGGAGATGATGAACATCGAACTATTTCCCAAAAAGGGGTGCAACACGAGGACTTCCCAGGGGGTCACCCATCCTAGTACTACTCTCTCCTCTCCTCAGGCTATACTCAGGGCCCAGGCAACCTGCTAACACTTCAGGAGTTTCTGACACTGGATCCCCGGTGCATTAGTGCTGGTATGATCGCACCCGAATTCCTGTCGCCGAAATAGAACTTTATGTGTGAGTTAACGGAGGTCGTTATTCGGTTGGACCATCTCGACAGATGAATCGATCGTCGAAACTCGGAGTTTAACAAACGAAAGACGAACGGTTGACATCGGAGCCGGTAAATTAAATTTAAATGACAAAAAAATAAATAAGGAGACGATGAACATCGATCCATATCCAAAAAGGGGTGCAACACGAGGACTTCCCAGGGGGCCACCCAACCTAGTACTACTCTCGCCCAAGCACGCTTAACTTCGGAGTTCTGATGGGATCCGGTGCATTAGTGCAGGTATGATCGCACCCGAATTCCTGTCGCCGAAATAGAACTTTATGTGTGAGTTAACGGAGGTCGTTATTCGGTTGGACCATCTCGACAGATGAGTCGATCGTCGAAACCTCGGAGTTTAACAAACGAAAGACGAACGGTTGACATCGGAGCCGGTAAATTAAATTTAAATGACAAAAAAAAACTAAATAAGGAGATGATGAACATCGAACCATTTCAAAAAAGGGGTGCAACACGAGGACTTCCCAGGGGGTCACCCATCCTAGTACTACTCTCGCCCAAGCACGCTTAACTTCGGAGTTCTGATGGGATCTGGTGCATTAGTGCTGGTATGATCGCACCCGAATTCCTGTCGCCGAAATAGAACTTTATGTGTGAGTTAACGGAGGTCGTTATTCGGTTGGACCATCTCGACAGATGAGCCGATCGTCGAAACCTCGGAGTTTAACAAACGAAAGACGAACGGTTGACATCGGAGCCGGTAAATTAAATTTAAATGACAAAAAAATAAATAAGAAGATGATGAACATCGATCCATATCCAAAAAAGGGGTGCACACGAGGACTTCCCAGGGGGTCACCCATCCTAGTACTACTCTCGCCCAAGCACGCTTAACTTCGGAGTTCTGATGGGATCCGGTGCATTAGTGCTGGTATGATCGCACCCGAATTCCTGTCGCCGAAATAGAACTTTATGTGTGAGTTAACGGAGGTCGTTATTCGGTTGGACCATCTCGACAGATGAGTCGATCGTCGAAACCTCGGAGTTTAACAAACGAAAGACGAACGGTTGACATCGGAGCCGGTAAATTAAATTTAAATGACAAAAAAATAAATAAGGAGATGATGAACATCGATCCATATCCAAAAAGGGGTGCAACACGAGGACTTCCCAGGGGGTCACCCATCCTAGTACTACTCTCGCCCAAGCACGCTTAACTTCGGAGTTCTGATGGGATCCGGTGCATTAGTGCTGGTATGATCGCACCCGAATTCCTGTTGCCGAAATAGAACTTTATGTGTGAGTTAACGGAGGTCGTTATTCGGTTGGACCATCTCGACAGATGATTCGATCGTCGAAACCTCGGAGTTTAACAAACGAAAGACGAACGGTTGACATCGGAGCCGGTAAATTAAATTTAATGACAAAAAAATAAATAAGGAGATGATGAACATCGATCCATATCCAAAAAAGGGGTGCAACACGAGGACTTCCCAGGGGTCACCCATCCTAGTACTACTCTCGCCCAAGCACGCTTAACTTCGGAGTTCTGATGGGATCCAGTGCATTAGTGCTGGTATGATCGCACCCGAATTCCTGTCGCCGAAATAGAACTTTATGTGTGAGTTAACGGAGGTCGTTATTCGTTGGACCATCTCGACAGATGAGTCGATCGTCGAAACCGCGAGTTTAAACAAACGAAACGAATGGTTGGACAATCGGAGCCGGTAAATTAAATTTAAATGACAAAAAAAATAAATAAGGAGATGATGAACATCGATCCATATCCAAAAAAGGGGTGCAACACGAGGACTTCCCAGGAGGTCACCCATCCAAGTACTTCTCTCGCCCAAGCACGCTTAACTTCGAAGTTCTGATGGGATCCGGTGCATTAGTGCTGGTATGATCGCACCCGAATTCCTGTCGCCGAAATAGAACTTTATGTGTGAGTTAACGGAGGTCGTTATTCGGTTGGACCATCGCGACAGATGAGTCGATCGTCGAAACCTCGGAGTTTAACAAACGAAAGACGAACGGTTGACATCGGAGCCGGTAAATTAAATTTAAATGACAAAAAAATAAATAAGGACATGATGAACATCGATCCATATCCAAAAAAAGGTGCAACCGAGGACTTCCCAGGGTCAAAAAAAAAAAACCCCATCCTAGTACTACTCCGCCCTAAGCACGCTTAACTTCGGAATTCTGATGGGATCCGGTGCATTATTGCTGGTATGATCGCTCCCGAATTCCTGTCGCCGAAATAGAACTTTATGTGTGAGTTAACGGAGGTCGTTATTCGGTTGGACCATCTCAACAGATGAGTCAATCGTCGAAACCTCGGAGTTTAACAAACGAAAGACGAACGGTTGACATCGGAGCCGGTAAATTAAATTTAAATGACAAAAAAATAAATAAGCAGATGATGAACATCGATCCATATCCAAAAAAGGGGTGCAACACGAGGACTTCCCAGGGGGTCACCCATCCTAGTACTACTCTCGCCCAAGCACGCTTACCTTCGGAGTTCTGATGGGATCCGGTGCATTAATGATGGTATGATCGCACCCAAATTCCTCTCGCCGAAATAGAACTTTATGTGTGAGTTAATGGAGGTCGTTATTCGGTTGGACCATCTCGACAGATGAGTCGATCGTCGAAACCTCGGAGTTTAACAAACGAAAGACGAACGGTTGACATCGGAGCCGGTAAATTAAATTTAAATGACAAAAAAATAAATAAGGAGATGATGAACATCGATCCATATCCAAAAAAGGGGTGCAACAGTATATCATAGTTCCCAGGGGGTCACCATGCCAAATACTATCTTTCGCCCAAGCACGGCTTAACTTCGGATTGCGTGATGGGATCCGGTTTGCATTAGTGCGGGGAATGATCGCCCACCCCGAATTCCTGTCGGCCATATAGAACTTTATTGTGTGATTAAACGGATGGTCGTTATTCGGTTGGACCAATCTCGAAGATGAGGTCATCGTCGGAAACCTCGGAGTTAACAAACGAAAGACGAACGGTTGACATCAGACCAGGGTAAATTAAATTAAATGACAAAAAAATAAAATAAGGAGATGATGAACATCGATCCATTTCCAAAAAAGGGGTGCAACACGAGACTTCCCAGGGGTTAACCCATCCTACGTACTTACTTCTCGCCAAAGCACGCAACTCGGAGTTCTGATGGCGATCGGTGGATTTAGGTGCTGGTATGAGTCGCACCCGAATTCCTGTCGCCGAAAATAGAACTTTATTGTGTGAGTTAACGGAAGGTCGTTATTCGGTTGGACCATTCGACAGATAGTCGATCGTCGAAACCTCGGAGTTTAACAAACGAAAGACGAACGGTTGACATCGGAGCTGGTAAATTAAATTTAAATGACAAAAAAATAAATAAGGAGATGATGAACATCGATCCATATCCAAAAAAGGGGTGCAACACGAGGACTTCCCAGGGAGTCACCCATCCTAGTACTACTCTCGCCCAAGCACGCTTAACTTCGGAGTTCTGATGGGATCCGGTGCATTAGTGCTGGTATGATCTCACTCGAATTCCTGTCGCCGAAATAGAACTTTATGTGTGAGTTAACGGAGGTCGTTATTCGGTTGGACCATCTAGACAGATGAGTCGATCGTCGAAACCTCGGAGTTTAACAAACGAAAGACGAACGGTTGACATCGGAGCCGGTAAATTAAATTTAAATGACAAAAAAATAAAGAAGGAGATGATGAACATCGATCCATATCCAAAAAAGGGGTGCAACACGAGGACTTCCCAGGGGGTCACCCATCCTAGTACTACTCTCGCCCAAGCACGCTTAACTTCGGAGTTCTGATGGGATCCGGTGCATTAGTGCTGGTATGATCGCACCAGAATTCCTGTCGCCGAAATAGAACTTTATGTGTGAGTTAACGGAGGTCGTTATTCGGTTGGACCATCTCGACAGATGAGTCGATCGTCGAAACCTCGGAGTTTAACAAACGAAAGACGAACGGTTGACATCGGAGCCGGTAAATTAAATTTAAATGACAAAAAAATAAATAAGGAGATGATAACATCGATCCATATCCAAAAAAGGGGTGCAACACGAGGACTTCCCAGGGGTCACCCATCCTAGTACTACTCTCGCCCAAGCACGCTTAACTTCGGAGTTCTGATGGGATCCGGTGCATTAATGCTGGTATGATCGCACCCGAATTCCTGTCGCCGAAATAGAGCTTTATGTGTGAGTTAACGGAGGTCGTTATTCGGCTAGACCATCTCGACAGATGAGTCGATCGTCGAAACCTCGGAGTTTAACAAACGAAAGACGAACGGTTGACATCGGAGCCGGTAAATTAAATTTAAATGACAAAAAAATAAATAAGGAGATGATGAACATCGATCCATATCCAAAAAAGGGGTGCAACACGAGGACTTCCCAGTGGGCACCCATCCTAGTACTACTCTCGCCCAAGCACGCTTAACTTCGGAGTTCTGATGGGATCCGGTGCATTAGTGCTGGTATGATCGCACCCGAATTTCTGTCGCCGAAATAGAACTTTATGTGTGAGTTAACGGAGGTCGTTATTCGGTTGGACCATCTCGACAGATGAGTCGATCGTCGAAACCTCGGAGTTTAACAAACGAAAGACGAACGGTTGGCATCGGAGCCGGTAAATTAAATTAAATGACAAAAAAATAAATAAGGAGATGATGAACATCGATCCATATCCAAAAAAGGGTGCAACACGAGGACTTCCCAGGGGTCACCCATCCTAGTACTACTCTCGCCCAAGCACGCTTAACTTCGGAGTTCTGATGGGATCCGGTGCATTAGTGCTGGTATGATCGCACCCGAATTCCTGTCGCCGAAATAGAACTTTATGTGTGAGTTAACGGAGGTCTTTATTCGGTTGGACCATCTCGACAGATGAGTCGATCGTCGAAACCTCGAGTTTAACAAACGAAAGACGAAACGGTTGACATCGGAGCCTAAGGTAATTTAAATTTAATAAATGACAAAAAAAATAAAAATAAGGAGATGATGAAATCGGATCCAGTATCCAAGAAAAGGGTGTGCAACACGAGACCTTCCCAGGGGGTCACCCATTTCGCTAGTACTTACTCTCGCCCAAGCGACGCTTAACTTCGGAGTTCTATGGGAATCCGCGTGCATTAGTGCTTGTATAATCCACCCCGAATTGCCTGTCGCCGAAATAGAACTTTATGTGTGAGTTAACGGAGTCGTTTATGTCGGTGACCATCTCGACAGGATGAGTCGATCGTCGAAACCTCGGAGTTTAACAAACGAAAGACGAACGGTTGACATCGGAGCCGGTAAATTAAATTGAAATGACAAAAAAAATAAATAAGGAGATGATGAACATCGATCCATTTCCAAAAAAGGGGTGCAACACGAGGACTTCCCAAGGGGTCACCCATCCTAGTACTACTTTCGCCCAAGCACGCTTAACTTTGGAGTTCTGATGGGATCCGGTGCATTAGTGCTGGTATGATCGCACCCGAATTTTTGTCGCCGAAATAGAACTTTATGTGTGAGTTAACGGAGGTCGTTATTCGGTTGGACCATCTTGACAGATGAGTCGATCGTCGAAACCTCGGAGTTTAACAAACGAAAGACGAACGGTTGACATCGGAGCCGGTAAATAAAATTTAAATGACAAAAAAATAAATAAGGAGATGATGAACATCGATCCATATCCAAAAAAGGGGTGCAACACGAGGACTTCCCAGGGGGGTCACCCATCCTAGTACTACTCTCGCCCAAGCACGCTTAACTTCGGAGTTCTGATGGATCCGGTGCATTAGTGCTGGTATGATCGCACCCGAATTCCTGTCGCCGAAATAGAACTTTATGTGTGAGTTAACGGAGGTCGTTATTCGGTTGGACCATCTCGACAAATGAGTCGATCGTCGAAACCTCGGAGTTTAAAAAACAAAAGACGAACGGTTGACATCGGAGCCGGTAAATTAAATTTAAATGACAAAAAAATAAATAAGGAGATGATGAACATCGATCCATATCCAAAAAAGGGGGTGCAACACGAGGACTTCCCAGGGGGTCACCCATCCTAGTACTACTCTCGCCCAAGCACGCTTAACTTCGGAGTTCTGATGGGATCCGGTGCATTAATGCTGGTATGATCGCACCCGAATTCCTGTCGCCGAAATAGAACTTTATGTGTGAGTTAACGAAGGTCGTTATTCGGTTGGACCATCTCGACAGATGAGTCGATCGTCGAAACCTCGGAGTTTAACAAACGAAAGACGAACGGTTGACATCGGAGTCGGTAAATTAAATTTAAATGACAAAAAAATAAATAAGGAGATGATGAACATCGATCCATATCCAAAAAAGGGGTGCAACACGAGGACTTCCCAGGGGGTCACCCATCCTAGTACTACTCTCGCCCAAGCACGCTTAACTTCGGAGTTCTGATGGGATCCGGTGCATTAGTGCTGATACGATCGCACTCGAATTCCTGTCGCCGAAATAGAACTTTATGTGTGAGTTAACGGAGGTCGTTATTCGGTTGGACCATCTAGACAGATGAGTCGATCGTCGAAACCTCGGAGTTTAACAAACGAAAGACGAACGGTTGACATCGGAGCCGGTAAATTAAATTTAAATGACAAAAAAATAAAGAAGGAGATGATGAACATCGATCCATATCCAAAAAAAGGAGCGTGCAACCACGAGGATTCCCAGGGGGTCACCCATCCTAGTACTACTCTCGCCCAAGCACGCTTAACTTCGGAGTTCTGATGGGATCCGGTGCATTAGTGCTGGTATGATCGCACCCGAATTCCTGTCGCCGAAATAGAACTTTATGTGTGAGTTAACGGAGGTCGTTATTCGGTTGGACCATCTCGACAGATGAGTCGATCGTCGAAACCTCGGAGTTTAACAAACGAAAGACGAACGGTTGACATCGGAGCCGGTAAATTAAATTGAAATGACAAAAAAATAAATAAGGAGATGATGAACATCGATCCATATCCAAAAAAGGGGTGCAACACGAGGACTTCCCAGGGGGTCACCCATCCTAGTACTACTCTCGCCCAAGCACGCTTAACTTCGGAGTTCTGATGGGATCCGGTGCATTAGTGCTGGTATGATCGCACCCGAATTCTTGTCGCCGAAATAGAACTTTATGTGTGAGTTAACGGAGGTCGTTATTCGGTTGGACCATCTCGACAGATGAGTCGATCGTCGAAACCTCGGAGTTTAACAAACGAAAGACGAACGGTTGACATCGGAGCCGGTAAATTAAATTTAAATGACAAAAAAATAAATAAGGAGATGATGAACATCGATCCATATCCAAAAAAGGGGTGCAACACGAGTAGTTCCCAGGGGGTCACCCATCCAAGTACTACTTTCGCCCAAGCACGCTTAACTTCGGAGTTCTGATGGGATCCGGTGCATTAGTGCTGGTATGATCGCACCCGAATTCCTGTCGCCGATATAGAACTTTATGTGTGAGTTAACGGAGGTCGTTATTCGGTTGGACCATCTCGACAGATGAGTCGATCGTCGAAACCTCGGAGTTTAACAAACGAAAGACGAACGGTTGACATCAGAGCCGGTAAATTAAATTTAAATGACAAAAAAAATAAATAAGGAGATGATGAACATCGATCCATTTCCAAAAAAGGGGTGCAACACGAGGACTTCCCAGGGGGTAACCCATCCTAGTACTACTCTCGCCCAAGCACGCTTAACTTCGGATATCTGATGGGATCCGGTGCATTAGTGCTGGTATGATCGCACCCGAATTCCAGTCGCCGAAATAGAACTTTATGTGTGAGTTAACGGAGGTCGTTATTCGGTTGGACCATCTCGACAGATGAGTCGATCGTCGAAACATCGAAGTTTAACAAACGAAAGACGAACGGTTGACATCGGAGCCAGTAAATTAAATTTAAATGACAAAAAAATAAATAAGGAGATGATGAACATCGATCCATATCCAAAAAAGGGGTGCAACACGAGGACTTCCCAGGGGGTCACCCATCCTAGTACTACTCTCGCCCAAGCACGCTTAACTTCGGAGTTCTGATGGGATCCGGTGCATTAGTGCTGATACGATCGCACTCGAATTCCTGTCGCCGAAATAGAACTTTATGTGTGAGTTAACGGAGGTCGTTATTCGGTTGGACCATCTAGACAGATGAGTCGATCGTCGAAACCTCGGAGTTTAACAAACGAAAGACGAACGGTTGACATCGGAGCCGGTAAATTAAATTTAAATGACAAAAAAATAAAGAAGGAGATGATGAACATCGATCCATATCCAAAAAAGGGGTGCAACACGAGGACTTCCCAGGGGGTCACCCATCCTAGTACTACTCTCGCCCAAGCACGCTTAACTTCGGAGTTCTGATGGGATCCGGTGCATTAGTGCTGGTATGATCGCACCCGAATTCCTGTCGCCGAAATAGAACTTTATGTGTGAGTTAACGGAGGTCGTTATTCGGTTGGACCATCTCGACAGATGAGTCGATCGTCGAAACCTCGGAGTTTAACAAACGAAAGACGAACGGTTGACATCGGAGCCGGTAAATTAAATTTAAATGACAAAAAAATAAATAAGGAGATGATGAACATCGATCCATATCCAAAAAAGGGGTGCAACACGAGGACTTCCCAGGGGTCACCCATCCTAGTACTACTCTCGCCCAAGCACGCTTAACTTCGGAGTTCTGATGGGATCCGGTGCATTAGTGCTGGTATGATCGCACCCGAATTCCTGTCGCCGAAATAGAGCTTTATGTGTGAGTTAACGGAGGTCGTTATTCGGCTGGACCATCTCGACAGATGAGTCGATCGTCGAAACCTCGGAGTTTAACAAACGAAAGACGAACGGTTGACATCGGAGCCGGTAAATTAAATTTAAATGACAAAAAAATAAATAAGGAGATGATGAACATCGATCCATATCCAAAAAAGGGGTGCAACACGAGGACTTCCCAGGGGGTCACCCATCCTAGTACTACTC
Organism: Centrapalus pauciflorus; assembly: GCA_020465985.1. Taxonomy (NCBI): domain Eukaryota; kingdom Viridiplantae; phylum Streptophyta; class Magnoliopsida; order Asterales; family Asteraceae; genus Centrapalus; species Centrapalus pauciflorus. The sequence continues at coordinate 23,879 of JAANYP010003113.1, forward strand.
TCGCCCAAGCACGCTTAACTTCGGAGTTCTGATGGGATCCGGTGCATTAGTGCTGGTATGATCGCACCCGAATTCCTGTCGCCGAAATAGAACTTTATGTGTCAGTTAACGGAGGTCGTTATTCGGTTGGACCATCTCGACAGATGAGTCGATCGTCGAAACCTCGGAGTTTAACAAACGAAAGACGAACGGTTGACATCGGAGCCGGTAAATCTATTACTATATTATAAAGAGCCAATAACAGTTACCTTCTCCCTTTACCGTTTTGTTGAAATTTCAGAACACATCCAATCAAAACTCAACAGATGTCTCTTCCCTCCCCACGTTCTCTTCTTCTCCATGTATTCTCCGTTCCCGCTTCTTCTCCATGGATTCACGGTTCCTGCTACGTCTGCCTTCGCCTCATCCTATTCCGTTCGGCTTCATCAACATTGCGACATAATCTGCTCCGCTCTCCTCTCTCTCAAATACTTGTTGCTCGCTCTAATCCTCTCAGACCGGTAAGTTTCAGAATTGCGTATTCTTCATTTGGGTGATTCATCTGGGTTTTTTCCTTTACAATTAACAATAACAATTTGTTGAATTTATTTGATTTCTTCAATACAATTGTTTTAGTCAATTTTGTCTTTCATTTCTAAGATGCACATCAACCGTTCGCTGAAATGCTTATCATGATTTCCTTCTTGCCTCGCCTTCTAATACTCCCTGAATCTGTTTTCAAACTGATTTTGTGTGCTTTTGTCTGATTAACGTGTCTGATTAAGGTCGTCATCATAAGTTCTTACTTCATCTTCAGATGATTCAAAACAAAAAATAAATCAATATCCAAAGCCTTTGGCATTTGAAAGTTGATTATTATGATTTACTTCAAAGGGAAAAAAGGTTTATTTCTGTATATGTTGGCTAATGCAGAGCAGTGTATAAGCATGGATTCTTGGTTTTAACGTTGTTATTTCAGTTCCTAACTTAGTTATCACACTTTAGCAGTAATCCGGAATTCATTGTTATTAAATATGCTCATCTGATTCTTCAATTTCCATGCTGTCGCCACTCTGTTATGTCTTCTAATTTGGTTTGAATTTATTTGACTTCTTCAATACAATTGTTTTAGTCAATTTTGTCTTTCATTTCTAAGATGCACATCAACCGTTCGCTGAAATGCTTATAATGATTTCCTTCTTGCCTCGCCTTCTAATAGTCCCTGAATCTGTTTTTCAAACTGATTTTGTGTGCTGCTGTCTGATAACGTGTCTGATTAAGGTCCTCATCATAAGTTCTTACTTCATCTTCAGCTGATTCAAAACAAAAAATAAATCAATATCCAAGGCCCTTGGCATTTGAAAGTTGATTATTATGGTTTACTTAAAAGGGGAAAAAGGTTTATTTCTGTATGTTGGCTAATGCAGAGCAGTGTATAAGCATGGATTCTTGGTTTTAACATTGTTATTTCAATTGCTAAATTATTTATCACACTTTAGCAATAATCCGGATTTCATTGTTATTAAATATGCTCATCTGATTCTTGAATTTCCATGCTCTCGCCACTATGTTATGTCTTCTAATTTGGTTTGAATTCAACAGGTTCACGGTACACTTCAAACCAACAACGGATATCCACTTCACAAGTAAGTGTCTTTCACCTTTAATGCATTCTATGTAATCTATGTTGTGATTTTTTAGTACATGACATTGTAATTTCAATTGCTAAATTATTTATCATAGTTTGGCAATAATCCGGAATTCATTGTTATTAAATATGCTCATCTGATTCTTCAATTTCCATGCTGTCGCCACTCTGTTATGTCTTCTAATTTGGTTTCAATTCAACAGGTTCACGCTACACTTCAAACCAACAACGGATATCCACTTCACAAGTAAGTGTCTTTCACCTTTAATGCATTTTATGTAATCTATGTTGCGATTCCTTAGTACATGACATGTACTTTTAATTTTCTTGGTTTGATTGAACCTAAAACATCATATTGGAAATATTAAGGAATCACCGTAATAGCATAAAAACATGATGATGATGGTTCCATTCTATAGTTGCTTGCTGTTTATGTTTGTTTTGCTTGTTTTATGTATTGTGGTACTTTATTTGGTTTAACGAAATAAGCACCTTATGTTTGACCGTTGTGTAACTGAGAGAAGTCGAGCACATGCTAGACTTGTCTGTTCCAACTACATCAGAAAATTTAGCGAATCTAAGACTCACCGGTTTGTTCATCTTATGCTGCTGAGTTTGACACATACTTTAGAAGAGTCCATTTCAGAAACAGGCACATTGGACAGAGGTGAATTCTCTACTCTTGTGTGGTCAATAGAAGAAACATGCTCAGTATTTTTGACCAACTTGGGGGAAGAACTTTGAAATATACGTACTCTCACTAACATCTGAGTTGCATCTATGGCCTACAATACCATCAACAGTAGTTCTTTTTAGCATTTGTGACAAGTAAATGTTTCGATAAACTTACATGAATTGGCACTCAATCACCAGCCACCACACAGTGACAATACAAAGAAACAAAGATAACGACACATACAAAACCAGAAAACATGTACCACTCATATATTAAATCTTTTACTGGAATAGCTAGATATACAAGACCCGAAGCCACCTTATACCTGACACTCCTTATATGTGTCCCTAGATAAACGAACTAACAATTATAAGAAGCATTCAACACCAATAAGAATTCCATCAAATCTGATTGAGGTGACTGGAAACGAAACTTGATCAAAGGAGTGCACTCCTTAAGACATGAATAACATCCTCCCAGGAAAACAAACGACGCCAAAACATTCCTTAAAGTCAACTCATTTCAATATCTCATCCCAATCCACAAAACGATCTTCGTCATTAACATCTCCTAAAGAACTCCGGTAAGCATTTCTTATGACTTTTGGAGCTGTGCACTCATGGTACATTGGCGACAACAAAACCTAGATTGAAACAAGAACCACTTTTGGAAAACACTAGGACCAGAACCAAAAAACTTTTTCCGCTACACACAATTAATGTTCAACCACGGATCCTTAGGACACACATGAACACCATGGCCACGTTATGCGCATGTTGTCATATGTTGACCCAAGATTCTACACGTAAATCATATTCATCATACTAATATCCTTGTAGAACTTAACCCCATTTAACTTAACTGGGACTTTCGGGTCATATAAGACCCTGCTGATGTCTGTCTAATTCAACCTTTCTTAATCCTATGACTATCATAACATATCATTTCTAATTCTGCGTTTTTTGTTTCTTATCGACACCAATATCGTTTAAAAATATTTACAAGGCCCTATAAAGAGCCTCATGTAACTTAACTGGGACTTTCGGGTCATATAAGGTCCTATTAAGAGCCTCATTAACAACTCCATCACAACACCTTTAATCACATAAACACGAACCCCAAAAAAAAAACAATCAACAAATGCAAAAGACAACCAAACCCTATGCATCATCCTATACTCCAAACCATTAAATATCAGAATAAATTGAAGCTTCTGCATGTCAAGCCCTTTTTAAAAGTTCAGGAATGACATTGATGAAATCAGAAATATAATCAACCCGTCCTTGTCCATATTCAAGAAAGAGAGTGAATCAGGATATTGCAATTATTTGTTTGGACTGCAGTATTAGCTCTGGACTGCAGCCCAAACAATCACTTAAAGCTCGCGTTTATGGCTTGGCCTTTCACCAAAAATCCCTCCACCCCTAGGCTATATCTTTTCTCCTTAGGCCAACATATTTAGTCCCTTAATAGTGTGTTAATTATATGCCATATGGTTGTTATAGAACCACCAAAGATGGCCCGTTACAGCGACAACAGATACCATTTTTAAATAGGTAGATATACAATACCCGAACCCACCTTATAACTGACACTCCTTATATGTGTCCCTACATAAACGAACTAACAATTATAAGAAGCATTCAACACCAATAAGAATTCCATCAAAGCTGCTTGAGGTGACTGGAAACGAAACTTGCTCAAAGGAGTGCACTCCTTAAGACATGAATAGCATCCTCCCAGGAAAACAAACGACGCCAAACCATTCCTGAAAGTCAACTCATTTCAATATCTCATCCCAATCCACAAAATGATCTTCGTCATTAACATCTCCTAAACAACTCCGGTCAGCATTTCTTATGACTTTTGGAGCTGTGCACTCATGGTACATTGGAGACAACAAAACCTAGATTGAAACAAGAACCAGTTTTGAAAAACACTAGGAACAGAACCAAAAAACTTTTTCCGATACACACAATTAATGTTCAACCACATATCCTTACGACACACATGAACACCATGGCCACGTTATGCGCATGTTGTCATATGTTGACCCAAGATTCTACACGTAAATCATATTCATCATACTAATATCCTTGTAGAACTTAACCCCATTTAACTTAACTGGGACTTTCGGTTTATATAAGACCCTGCTGGTGTGTGTCTAATTCAACCTTTCTTAATCCTATGACTATCATAAGATATCATTTCTAATTCTGCGTCTTTCGTTTCTTATTGACACCAATATCGTTTAAAAATATTTACAACGCCCTATAAAGAGCCTCATGTAACTTAACTAGGACTTTTAAAACTTCAAACCATTAAATATCAGAATACATTGATTTCACACAAGGTTGGATCGTGTGTCTCCACATTAAACTTCATAAATTGCAAAAGCCATGTAATATGATCATTTTAGCAGTCTCAATATGTAAGTTCGGTTTATTGTATATGTAGGGCAACCACCTGAATCTGCTGAATGTTAAAACTCCTCATCACTGATAGGTATGATGAGGTGTGGATATTCCTTTCACATGTGCATGCATATGTGTTATAACTTTGGTTAGCTATTTAATGGTTTATTTTGGCCTATTTTTTGAATCTTAATTTTCTTTCTTTAGGATAATTCTTGTTCTCTTCCAGTATCATTTTGTTGATAAGCAGTATCCTACCAAGTATTATGGCCGCCAACATCATTCCAAAGGTATTTTCAGTATATATGAAGTTGTACTGTTGTAAAGACGTTATTACATTCGATGTCTCTTTCTAAATGTCTGTACCCAGGAGGAACCAAATCCATATGATTTGTCCGATCAAAAAACAAATGAGGAAATTCATCCATATGCTTTGGCAGATGAAATAATAAAAGAGGTGATGTATTTTACCCTAATTATATTCAGAGTTTAAATTTTAATATGAACGACTTTTGAGTGGTAAATTCAACAGGTTGACTTGTTTGAAAAGCAAGGAAAACGTGGCCTCAATTTGTGCAGATGGAGGTGGGAAGAAGTGGTCGATCTAGATGACCCGCCTAATTTTCCACTGCCAAGTGAACTAATTGAACTACTTGCAAAACCAACAAAACGAATAAGATCAGAGGTACCCATTTACTTTCAGAAACCATTCGTAATCCAATGTATAACTAACCGATTTCATATGCACATCACGTCACTTGCCTTTGATGGAAAATTGTTTCCGAAGTTTTCTATATGTAAAGTATGACCATGAATATGCTCTGACATTTTATTTTCTGTGTACCTCATCAGAGTAATGCCATGCTGAATTCAGTTGGCTTGAAATCGAAAGTAGTGATTGACGTTGACGATGCTAACGACTTGTCCAGCCAGGTAAAACAACCATACATTTTCCTTTGCCCATTCTATCAAAGGCACGTCACTTGCCTTTGATAGAAAATTGTTTCCAAAGTTTTTTATATGTAAAGTATGACCATGAATATGCTCTGACATTTTATTTTCTGTGTACCTCATCAGAGTAATGGCATGCTGAATTCAGTTGGCTTGAAATCGAAAGTAGTGATTGACGTTGACGATGTTAACGACTGGTCCAGCCAGGTAAAACAACCATACATTTTCCTTTGCCCATTCTACATTCCGTTCCTGCACACCAACTTTATTTGTAGGCTTCCCCCTTTTGTTTTTTTGCAAATACTTTACTTGGTTCGACTGCTAAATTCATTTTGGATATTTTACTACACTGCTTCGTGATGGACTGCTTCACATGTAAAAACACCTCTGACTTAAACATCTTTCACAACAACATATTAAATCATGGTTATTTTTAATTGAAGAACATTTTCTTGTGTTTCATGTTTTATGGTGATATTTTACGTTGTTTGTGACACAATTCGGTTCCGTTGTTATCACATTAGAGTAACAGCAGCCTACATTCAGCTACTATGAAAGGGAAAGCAGCGCTTGACATTGACGGCTTTTCCACGAAGGTAAAACAATGCTAACTTTGTCTTTGCTCCTTCGGTTCCTGCATTATACCTTTATTCTATACGCTTTCTCATTTTTTCTTTCTACATACTTCACTTGCTTTGACTACTATAAATACATATTGAAAATGTTTCTGCACTATTTCATGATAGACTTGTCATAACATCACAGATGGTGTCATCTTTGAAAACAATATATTGAATTGTGGTTATTTATAGTTGTAGAACATTCTTTTATGTTTCATCTTTTATAATGATTTTTTACATTCTAAGGATGTATATTTCATTCACAGCACCTATACTGCGGTATGAATCAACAAAGCCCCAAAGTTCACTTTGCAGCCTCCACCCACGCTAGCAAAACCAATTATCGGTTAAAGGACGAACCCGATATAGTGGCCTCTGATGACCTAAATTTATGGTAAAACATTCCATCTGTGTACATAATTTGTTTATCCACTCATACTCTTCCTTCTACCTCACACCAATTCATTTTACAGGTCTGGTTCGGCACCGTAGGCAAGCATTAGGTGCAGTACACGCTGATGTTGGTTTTCTTTTTAAATTTGTGCGTTTCATCATTCCTTTTCCTTACTATAAATGTCTAACCTTATCGTGATGGTGTCATCTACCATTAATAATGCACTTTTATCGTAATTATCTACCGACACATAATGTCAGTTTGTCATCCATACTTTTTGTTTGTATGTGTTTTGTGTGCTTCTACACTAACATGTTCCTTTCAGTAAAATTCATTTTCTGCTAATGTGTTTTGTCTCTTTTCATTACCATTCGCATTTTTTGGCTTAATGGAACTAACCATTCTTTTCCCTACATGTCATCATGTGTTGCTTAGCCGATGTCCATATTGATTTAATGTCATTATAGGTTGTGTTGTATCTTATGACTCTTAAATAATTGCATACCCAATTTGAGATTTGATCGATCATTTACATTAATCCATTGCCAATGAACCAAACTATCTGCCTTCATTCATCTTTCAACATGGATGTCTCGGTTATCACGTTTTTCAACCGACACACATAACTCGGTCAAGCCGAATCAACAAATCACTTGAAACAAAATTTTTCATCGTATGCTACCATTGGGATTAAACGGTCTTGTACCAGGACTTCCACAGACATGTACTGCAATACTAGGAAAATACATAAAAATAGTGAAACCATATCCATATTGGAATGTTTGTTTGTCATTTTTGAAACAAAATTTTTTTTTTGATAAGATTCCATCTTTTTTATCTCATATTTAATAAAAAATATAAATAATCGGGTATTATACATGATGACCTCTACCATCATTCATCTTCAGACAAAATTAATTTTAAAACCTAAATCATCAAGGTATATTCTATGATAACTAATTTTTATATATTTAGTGAACATTAAAATTTATTTATTTATTTATATTGTATGTCATATTGTTAGGCACAAAAAGGCCTCAGTCAAACCTGCTCTACATCTGAGGGGGAGATTTTATAATCAAACCTGTTGATACATTTGAAGGTTGAATTTAAGGCCTGTTATATGCCTTATTGAAACCTGAAAATGATTTGCAATATCAGTCTAAAGCTGTTCTATAAGTTGCATGTGTTGCAACCAAGACAGTTTGTCCAAGCTGATCAGTCTGCTGATCAGACTGAACATAAACTGTCTACGCTGCTCTACACTGTTGAGCAGCTTGGGCATTTTTAAAGTGTTCTGTTCTTTGTGAACAGAACCTGTTCTTTGTGAACAGGCTAAACACTTTATGGAATTTGTTTCCAAGTCATCATGTATTGTTTTTAACTACCAGATCAGTTTACACAGTTGAAGACAAAGTGGAAAGCAGAACCGCTCAGCCTGCCCAAGCTGTTCTGTTACATGAAGACAAACGGATATTTGAAAAAGGGTGACAGACCTTTTTCTTATATCAAAATAGGCCTTTACAAGGAAGAAAGACGCAAAGTTGACATTCCTAAAATGGTTAAAGGCAATGCAACAGTAGAAAGTAAAAAGACAAAAGTTCTGCACAAGAGAAGGCAAGTCTGCTTTTCAGAAAAGTGCAGAAAAGTTATATTGTCTTTTCAAACAAGACTTCTCCTTTTTCATTCTGCCCAATGAAGATGTTTCTCTTAGATCCTCTAAGTGAGTATAAAAGGAAGCTTCTAAGGTCAGAAAGAATGTGAAGAAAGCTAAGTGCTTAAACCAAGAGTGAACGTGCAAGTGTGATATTCATGCATGCAAATCTTCTGTAAACAAGCTTCTGTGTGTCTAAGCTGTTTACCAAAGCTGTTCCTTAAAGTCTTGTAAAATACAGTGAGTGCATCTTAGTGAGTGTGTTCATTGTAATCTAGTTTGAGTGTGTCTTAGACTAGAAACCATACTGTTGTATTCTGTCATCTCAGCTTGAACAATTCCGCAGTCAAGCTTGTTTGTAATTAACATTTGTTGATAATACATACAAACATTGAGAAAAAGAGTGTGTAGATTTTAAATACTGTATTCACCCCCCCTCTACAGTTTATTACTATATACTTTGGGAACCTTTCGGGACCTACAACTGGTATCAGAGCAGTTTAGAGTGTGTGTCATTCTAGATCTCTCATAATCCCAAGTTTCCATGGACAACAGTGCTGCAAACTCTTCTTACTATGACAATGGCTCTATGGGCAAGCCTCCAAAATTTAATCATCAAAACTTCTCTGGTTGGAAGTGCAGAATGATGCTCTATTTAGAGAATCTGGATGTACAACTGCCAGAGATAGTGATGGAGGGTCCCTATGTGCCAACCTCTGTTACTACAATAACTCCAGTGGTTGAAGGAGCTGCTCCTGAAATCAGGACCTTTGAGAAAGCAAAAGCTCAATGGTCTGATGAAGACAAGAGAATGGTAGCTCTGGATGCAAAGGCCAGAAACAACCTGGTCATTTCTCTTCCTGATGATGTGTTCAAGCAGGTTGAGAAGATGAAGACTGCAAAGGAGATGTGGGATACTCTGTGTACCGTCTATGATGGACCCACAATCACACTGGACAACAGGATTAACAATCTTGTTAGACAGTATGAACTCTTCTTTGCCAAACCAAAGGAGTCTCTCACAGAAACCTACACCAGGTTCACTGCTCTGGTGAATGATCTCAAAGCTGTTGGGATCACCAAGGACAGTCTTACTTTGGTGAACAAGTTTCTGGACATTTTACCTGAGGAGTGGAACTATTTCTCAACCATCCTAAGAAACTCAGGTACTATCAGAAGTATGGATCTGGTCAATCTGTATGGATCCTTACTGAATGATGAACAATCAAGGCAGCAAAAGAGGAATGCCTTGGAAATGTCCAGAAGAGGTACTGCCTTTGTGGCTAATGTGAGACAGTCTGTTAATCAGGTGAGTGATGTGTTCACTCAACCTGATCAACAGGATGATGATAAGGAGGAGGTGTCTGAAGAAGAAGAGGCTGCAGATCTTACTGAACAAGATGATGAGCAAATGATAGCTATGCTTGTCAAAAAGTTCAGCAAGAGAAGATTTGGAAGAAGTATGCTACAAGGAGGTGCAAGTGCTGGCAAAAAGAAAGCATTTGACAAATCCAAGGCTGAGTGCTTCAAGTGTGGCAAAACTGGCCATATAGCTGCTGACTGTGTGTCAAAAGCTGTTGGTCAGTCATCCAAATCTATCAAGACTAACAGGGATGATGGCTATAGGGTTAAGTACCTTATGGCCATGGCTAAGCTGAGGAAATTGGAAAACTCTGTGTCTTCCAATCGCCAGAAGGGACTCATGGCTGAGACATGTGACTGGGAGGAATCTGATTCATCATCTGATGAAGAAGATAATCAGTGTCTGATGGCCAACTCTGATGTTCCATCAACAAGCAGTTTCAAACAGGACATGGCTGAAGCTGAAGCCTTCAGCAGCTTGGAGAACTGGAATCCTACAATGATGTATAAGGTACAAAATTTTATGGCTTACAGTTCTGAAGAAAAAGTTAAAATGTTTGAATACATGCTTGTTGATTTGAAAGCTGCTGTTGAGAAGCATGATGCTTTAGTATCTGAAATCTCTAAGCTTACAGCTGATCTTAAAACTAAAACCAGTAAACTGGACAGTTTCTATAAGTTGGAAACTGAGCTTGATGAATTAAAACACATCAACTCCATTTTACTGGAAGAAAAGAGAGAAACAGATATAAAGCATGCTAAGCTTCAAAAGATAGTTGACTCTTGGTGCCAATCTGCACAAAAAGTCAGCCATTGTATCAGTCAACAGATCCCTGCTCAAATCCAAGCCTATCTTGGAGGGGATCTTGACACAGCAGCTTCCATCGTTGAAATAAGTAATTTGAAAGAAGACTTGTCCACTCTTGGTGAACTTCCAAATACATTCATCCAAAACGTGAATGGTAAACTTATTTCAACAAACAGGTTTGTCAGGCCTCAAAATACTGACAGCTTGTGTGAACTCAGCTCAAAAGCTGATGTTGGAGTTTGTTCTCCAAAACAGCCTGCTAAGTGCTCTGCTAGCTCACACAAGCAGAAGAAAGGAAAACATGCTCAAACTAAAGCTGTGGATGCTAAGCCTGTTGACAAAACAGGTTCAGAGTCCAAAGCTGTTGGTAAAAAGCATGTTAATCCTTTTGATGCTAAACATTTTGAAAATAAGTTTTCAAAAAGTAAGCAGCCTGTTTTCAACAAGGGTAAGTCTCAGGTTGAAAACAAAACTGCTGTGATTTCAAATAAGTTTTCAAATCATGGTGGTAAGTTGGTTTTAAATGAAAATAAGTTTTTCAAAACCAAACACAGTGAGTATGCTGATAGGCAGCATAAATCACAACTCAGTAGGGGCAAAGGCAAAGCCATTGCTCAAACTGAGACAACTGGGAATAAGTTTCCCAAACCTGTGGAAGCTCAAAGGCCAATCAAGCTTCCTGTCTTTGACATCTGTCCTCCCAAAAAGAGGAAAGAAGAGACAGTCAAAGCTGTGGCCTATGAACTTACCACACAAGCTGTTGATTCTGCAAAAATTGCTAAACCTGCTGAAAGAATCAACAAAAACAGTTCAGAATGTGTTTCTGAAGGACCTTCTTCCAAAAGCACCAAAAAGAGAAAATGTTATAAGTGTGGGAAGAAGACACATCTGCCCAAGGACTGTCCTGAATCTGAGGACATGAGGCCTGTTGGCTCTGCTGTTTCCCTCACAGCTGTTACAAGCAGTGGTGGAAATGACATAGTCACTGAGGATGGTATTCAAACTGATACCATTCAAATAGGGAATATTAGTGTGGACATTCAAAATCCATCAACAAGTGTTGATGAAGTAGGAGAACTCATCTGTGTGATGAGTTCCCCTAAAAATAACTAATAATTCTCTTCTCACTCTGCAGGAAAAACAACCTTCCCAGGTTTGGTACTTGGACAGTGGCTGCTCAGGGCACATGACAGGTTGTAAAGAACTGCTGAGTGATCTCAGGCCTGAAAAAGGGCCAAAAGTCACCTTTGGTGACAATGTACAGGGATCCACTGAGGGATATGGAACTCTTAAAGCTGGTGCTGCAGTGTTCAAAAGGGTAGCCTATGTGGTTGGGCTAAAACATAACCTTGTTAGCATAAGTCAACTGTGTGATGCTGGCTACAAGGTTAACTTTGATGAGCACCTGGGTTACATATTGGATTCCCAAGGCAAAGTTGTGCTGTGTGCTCAACGAAAGAAAGGTGTATATGTTGTGGATATGCATTCTGCTGATCCCACAACTGAAACCTGTTTTCTCACAAGAACCAACGCTGATCTAAACTGGTTATGGCATAGAAGATTGTCACACCTGAACTTCAAGAACATCAATAAACTCTGTAAGAAAGAGTTGGTAACAGGTTTGCCTTCTATTACTTTTGCCAAAGATAGATTATGCACAGCTTGTGAGAAAGGCAAGCAGAGAAAAACATCTTTTAAATCCAAACATAATTTCTCTATTGATACTCCACTCTTCTTAATCCATATGGACTTGTTTGGACCTATTAATGTCCCAAGTCTAGGAGAAAGAAGATACACTCTTGTAATGGTTGATGAGTTCTCCAGGTACACATGGGTGATCTTTTTGAAGAAGCAAAGGAGAGGCTGCGAGAGAAATTATTGGATTTGTTAAAAAGATGGAAATGCTGAACTCTGCCCAAGTAAAGCAGCTTAGAAGTGATCATGGTACTGAATTCAGAAACAGTACTCTTGAAGACTTCTGTGAAGAGAAAGGTATCAGTCAAAACTTTTCAGCAGTAAGAACTCCTCAACAAAATGGAGTTGCTGAAAGGAGAAACCGAACTCTCATTGAAGCTGCCAGAACCATGCTGTGTGCATCAGGTTTGCCTTCATCATTTTGGGCTGAAGCTGTCAACACTGCCTGCTTCACTCAAAACAGATCCTTAGTGGTGAAAAGGTTCAACAAGACCCCCTATGAGCTGCTCAAAGGGAGAAAGCCAAATGTCAGCTATTTCCATGTGTTTGGATGTCCCTGTTTCATTCTGAATCAAAGGGACCAGCTGTCAAAATTTGAACCTAAAGCTGATGAAGGAGTGTTTGTTGGTTACTCTTCTATCTCCAAAGCCTACAGAGTATACAACAACAAAAGAAAGGTGATAGATGAATCTATCAATGTCACCTTTGAAGAGTCCAAGAATGCCTCCACCAAAGCTGTTCCTGAATCAGTTTCAGGAGACCTCAACTTTGATGATCTGATGCATTCAATCAATGAAGAGGACTCAAAAGCTTCCATTACACCCAGTGTGGAACCTGCTAATCATGATGGACATGATGATGATTATGTCAATACACCCTGTGTGAATAAATGTACTGACTTAATTACAACTGCATGTCCAGAACCTATCAATGCTGATTTCCCCAGTTCCTCTGCTGATATGTTCAACAGTGGTCAGACATGTTCAACAAGTGAACAGGCTCAAGACAACAGTGTGTCTGAAAATCTTGAGAGCTGTTCAACAGGACCTGCTAAAGATGTTAACAACTCTGGTAAGTCATCATTGAAAAATGATCCTAAGTGGATCAGGTGTCACCCAAATGATCAAATAATTGGTGACATCAATAAAGGGATACAAACTCGGTGGGACAGCTTAGGGAACTTTTGTATGTTCTCTAGTTTTGTTTCACTGATGGAGCCAAAGAAGGTGGATGAAGCACTAAAAGATGCCAATTTGATCACTGCCATGCAAGAAGAACTCAATCAGTTTGAGAGAAACAAAGTATGGAAGCTGGTCCCTGCCCCTAAAGGAAAAACAATAATTGGCACAAAATGGGTTTTCAGGAACAAAATGGATGAGCAAGGTCATGTCATTAGAAATAAGGCAAGACTGGTTGCTCAGGGCTACAGACAAGAGGAAGGCATTGACTATGATGAGACATTTGCTCCTGTGGCCAGGCTAGAAGCAATTCGTTTGTATCTAGCCTACGCTGCTCATAAGAGCATAAAGGTATTTCAAATGGATGTGAAGAGTGCATTTTTGAATGGGAAGCTGCAAGAAGAAGTATATGTCAAGCAGCCTCCAGGTTTTGAAAATGAACAACACCCAGGTTTTGTCTATAAGTTCGACAAAGCTCTCTATGGTCTCAAATCAAGCCCTAGCGCCTGGTTTTAAAAACTAGCCTACTCTTCCTGATTTCTTATTGTCGACAATGGGTACTCCAGAGGTAAAGTGGATACCACATTGTTCATAAACGATTATGGTGACAGTCTGATATTTATTGCTTGTTCAATTTATGTGGATGACATAATATTGGTTCTAACTAATGAGCAACTATGCAAGAATTTTCAATACCGAACATATAAGTTGAACTGAGTATGATGGGAGATACAACTTTCTTTTTAGATTAACAGGTTTAACAAACCTCAATGAATTTTTATAAATCAAAAGAAGTGAAAACACTTTAGATCTTTTGAAAAAGTTTAAATTTGATCATACAGTTTACGCTATTAAAACCCCAGGCAACCCAATGTAAAATTGGATGCGCGTGCAGTGGCCAAAGCTGTTTAGTAACAGTGTACAGAGCATGATTGGTGGGCCATGCTTAGCTTACTGTAATGCTAGCAGACATATTTAGTGTGCCACCTGTTTTATGTGCTAAGGTTCACCAAGCATCCAAAGAATCACATCTTAGCAGCTGTTAAAATAAGATCTTCAAGCCTGACGTGTACTCACCAGGTTTGGGTCTTTGGTACCCCAAAGACCTCAAGGCCTGTGAACTAACAGGTTATTCAGATTCTGTTTGGCAGGGCGGCGGTCTTAGACAGGAAAAGCAACAACAGGTGGAATTCAACTCTCTTGAATGTGGAAAGTTGATCGCGTGGAGTAGCCAAGAAAGCCGAGAACTCAAGTGTCCACTTCTACTGCTGAAGCTGATTATGTGCTGCTGGAAGCTGCTGTGGGCAGGCTTCTGTGGATGCAGCATCAGCTTGAAGATTATGGTCTTGTGTATAGGAAAATTCCTATTCTGTGTGATAACACAAGTGCCATAGCCATTTCCAACAATCCAGTATTTCATTCTAGAACAAAGCATATTGAAGTCAGACATCACTTCATCAGGAATCACATTCAGAAAGGTAATGTGGAGGTAAGTTTTATTTCCACAAATGAACAGCTTGCAGACATTTTCACCAAACCTCTGGATGAAACAAGGTTTAATTACCTTGTCAGCAAGCTGGGCATGCTAAACAAGAGTGACTAAGTGTTCTCTCAAGTCTACGAAGTTGTATGTCTCACACTGCTCAAGTTTCTCAGAACAGCTTAGACAGAACAGGCTATGCATGTTCTGTACTTAGCCAATTTTCTGAAAAACTTGAACAGCTTGAGCATAGAACAGGCTGAACAACAACAGGTTGTAAATCCAGCCTGCTCTGATGGTCCAATCCTCAATCTGTTCATCCTTTCACACTGTCTTACAAGTCTTTGTCTTGTAACCTGTTCAACTATTGAACACAACCTATTCTTGCAAAAGAGAACAGGCTGAAGGCACAGTTTGAAGGGAGAACAGCTTGAAGACTGAGAACCTTGTGTTGACTCTGATCATCACAGGTTTGACCAACAGCGTAGACTAGAAGTTTAATTACCTTTCTTCATAATTAAGTTACTTAAATTATGTTTTTATTTAACTTAATTACTGCGGATAATGTGGGTTACGTGTGTTAGTGATTAAAAAGGTCAAGTGGTCTGACAAATGTTCTGACATGGACAACCGTTCCGTTTTTCCGTCAACTAACATTTCAAATCAAACCGCCCAAATCTTTTCTCTCTCATACACACGACCATTCAAATCCTATAAATACCTACATACTGTTTCATCTTCGTCTTCCTCATCATTTCCAGAAATCCTCAAGAACCCTAAAAATCGACTAAGTGTCTCCTGCTTCTCCAAACCTCAAAAAACTCCCAAATGGCTCACAGACCTAATCCCTTTCTCCCAGTGTTCGTTGGTGAGGATGTTGTCAAACACTCATCCATCACCACGATGCTGACCATTAAGCCCACCAACTACATTGCCAACCTCACAATCCCCAAAAACTATGTGGGGAAGGGTTACGAACAAATGGTGGAGTTTCTGAAAGTTCATCCGTTGAACTACGCCATGACTGCATCTCCTGGTGTCCTCTACCAGGAGATGGTGTATGAGTTCTGGTATACCTGTGCCTACCTTCCAGAATCCAAAGTCATCAAGGGCACCATACTCAATGGGACTCAGACCATTGAGATCAACACTCATCTGCTCAGGGAAGTTCTTCGACTCCCTGTGATTGACGAATATGATCAACCACAGCCTGATGATGAACAGATGAAGTGCCTTTAGACCAAGGCACTGCAGAGGGAACCACCAATTGTCTTCATGAGGGTGTTGCAACACAAGCAGCATCTGAAAGGCCCCAAACATCATCCCCTTCTCCTGGTGATGCAGCTACAGCCGCTGCTGAAGGACCTCTTGATCCCTCCAACCTGGGCCATCTTACTTTTGCCCAGGCTATGGAGCTTCTGTCCCAAGTCCCTCTTCCCTCTCCATCACATCCTCAAACACCAGCCTCATCATCATCTTCTCCATCTACCCACTCCAAACAATCCACCCATACAGCACCATCTCCCAAAGACCTGCCTTTGAAGGATCAGCTTTCTTTGCTGACCAACAAATTTGGTTCTTTGGAACACACCATGCACTCCCTACCATCCATCATCTCAGACTCTGTGTCTGAGCAGCTCAAAGGCTTCTTTGATATGTTCAAAGAATCCTTCCCAGTCACTCCCCAAACTGACAACTCTCCACAGCTGATTGCACTCACTGCACAGCTGCAAACTGTATCCAACTCTCTCTCTTCAATTCTTTCCATACAGCAGGACTCTGTGTCCTCAATGACAGCCATCTCTCAACAGCTGTCATCACTTCTCACTTCTTGCAACTATACACTTCCAGCCACTTTGGCCAGCTTACAGACCATCATTGGTTCCCTATCCAACTCTGTATCATCAGACCTTGCTGATGTGCGAGATTCACTAGAACTTCATCTTGCACAGCTGCAATCTCTGCTGTTCACAGCGTCTGATAGGGAAAATATTCTTAAGCTTACCTCTCTTGCTGATTCCCACACATCTTCTCTTCAGACCTGTCTTTCCCATCTTAGTGAGGTAAAGGATAACTTGGCTTACTTAGTGAACAGCCTTGTTGGTCCTAAACCCTCTAAACCTGCTGGCAAGCCTGCTGACTTTGTGTCTTCAGGCAGACCAGATGTTGAAGTCGCTGCTTCGTCTCCTTCAAAGGGGGAGAAGTCATCTGCCTCGAAGACTAAGTCTAAGGGGGAGAAAACTTCTTCTCCTAAGAAGATACCAGTGTCTGCAACTCACACTGGTCAGCCAGCAGAGATTTTTGAAACAGGTGCAGCTGAAGGTGCTTCTCAAGCTGCTATGCCTACTCAGGCTGTCTCTCCAAGCCCTGCTCAGTCAAAGGGGGAGGAAATCAATCCTGAGGACAGGCCTAGCAGCAAAAGGAGGCACCTTATTTTATCAGAAGAAGAAGAAGAAGAAGAAATTCCTGAAGCTGCTGTCACTAAAGCAGCAGCTAAAGGACAAGAAAAGGTAGCTGAGGATCCTATGCAGCAGAAACAGGCAGAAATACAATTTCACAAGGCCAGAGCCAAAGAGATGGGCCTCCCTATGCACAAATACTTTGAGTTTAGGGAAGAACAGCTTCAAGCTCTGGAGGAATTAAGAAAAGAAGAAGAATCTGCCAAAGCTGCTAAGTCCTTTGCCCTCCAAGAAGCAAAGAAAATTAAAATGTCTACCTTGGAGGTGCAAAAGAAAATAATGAAAGCTGCCAGGCAATCAGCAGGAGAAAAAGAGAAGGAAGTAGAGAAAGGTACTCAGGTCTCTGTGACCAAATCAACAGTACCTCATGCAAGAGCTCAATACCACTTTGACAACTTGGCTAAGAAAAAATTTCATGATGTTGCTGAGAGAAGACTAGCCAAGGAAGCAATTGTCAAAGCTGTCCCAATTTCAAAGAAAGGCAGTCAGTGGAAGCTTAAAATAATAAGGATGGGTGCAACAGGCCCTGAATTGGAAACTTATGACCACACTGATGTAGCTCAAATGGGATATAGGGAGTGGATTGAGATGGCAGTTGCCCTGAGTGAATCAAAATCTGAAGCTGCTAAAAAGATCAGGGCATATGTCAAGAAGTTGATGGAAAGAGTAAAGAATCTTGGCCTGATATCTAAGGAAATAAGTGAAGGTGTCTTTGTGACACATCCAAAAATAAAGGCCAGGAGAACAAAGAAGGATACAGAGATGGAGCTACTCCTCACACTGATAGAACAGGGCGACTATGCCCTTGAAATAAAAGGAGTTGATCATAGTCTACCTAAAGGAATAGAGTTTGAGGATGGCAAGATTATAGAAGAACCTGAGCTGGGGGCAATTTTTGTAGATCCCCTAACTCAGAAGAAGTGCTTCCAAAGAGCCTCAGAGCTGTACAAAGTTGATCTGAGACAACTTGCCGCCTTCAGACTTGCAGTTTCTTTCAGGCAGTCTAGCAAATGGAAAGCAGCCATCTGGGATCAGCTCAGAGGCTTCTATGAAAGAGGAGAGCTCAATGATCCCAAGTTCATGATTATCAGAAGTGAAATTGAGGAACTTGAGGATACAAGGGAAGAACTGGAAAAGATGGTTCAGGATCCTTCTCCATTGATATGAAGTCCATCTACCGTCTGGGTAGGTGAAGAATGGGAGCTGTCCATCAGTTGGACAGGCTTGCCATTATCTGCTCCCAACTCAAACAGTCCAAACATCTTGTACATTAGTTGTACATTATTACATAAGTTGTAATTTTTTCTTTTACATTAGTTGTAAAATACATTAGTACATTAGTTGTACTCTTATAAGAACATGTGTTGTTCTAGTATAATCAAGAATCAGTGTATATATAAACTGATCTTTTACTTTACTGTAATGTTGTAATTTCAATTCAGCAAAATGTACTGTAAAAATATATAGTGATTTTTGATAAGACCAGCTTTGCACTGGTGTATTGCGAAATGGGGAGATTGTTAGGCAACAAAAAGGCCTCAGTAAGCCCTGTTCTACATCTGGAGGGGGAGATTTATAATCAAACCTGTGATGCATTTGAACGTTGAATTTTAAGGCCTGTTTGCCTTATTGAAACCTGAAAATGATTTGCAATATCATTCCTACAAGCTGTTTATAAATTGTTGCATGTGTTGCAACTAAGACAGTTTGTCCAAGCTGCTCTGTCTTACTGAAAGCAGGCTGGACATAAACTGTCTACGTGCTCTAGCACTGTTTGAGCAGCTTGGGCAATGTTTAAAGTGTTCTGTTCTTTGTGAACAGAACCTGTTCTTTGTGAACAGGCTAAACACTTTATGGAATATGTTCCCAAGTCATCATGTATTGTTTTTGACTACAAGATCAGTTTACAAAGTCGAAGACAAAGTGGAAAACAGAACTACTCAGTCTGCCCACGCTGTTCTGTAACATGAAGACAAAAGGTTATTTGAAAAGGGGTGACAGACCTTTTTCTTATATCAAAATAGGCCTTTACAAGGAAGAAAGACGCAAAGTTGACATTCCTAAATTAGTTAGGCAATGCAACAGTAGACAAAGTGAAAAGACAAAAGTTCTGCACATGTGAAGACAAGTCTGCTTTTTCGAGAAAAATGCAGAAAAGGTTATGTTGTCTTTTCAACAAGACTTCTCCTTTTTCTTTCCGTCCAATGAAGATGTTTCTCTTAGATCCTCTAAGTGAGTATAAAAGGAAGCTTCTAAGGTCAGAAAGAAGTGTGAAGAAAGCTAAGTGCTGAAACCCAAGAGTGAACGTGCAAGTGTGATTTTCATGCATGCAAGCCTTCTGTGTAAACCAGCATCTGTGTGTCTAAGCTGTTTTACATAAGCTGTTCCTTAAGTCTTGTAAACACAGTGAGTGCTTCTTAGTGAGTGTATTCATTGTATTCTAGTTTGAGTTTGTCTTAGACTAGTGAACATACTGTTGTATCTGTCATCTCAGCTTGAACTATTCCACATTCAAGCTTGTTTGTAATTAACAAATTGTTGATAATACATACAAACATTGAGAAAAGAGTGTGTAGTTTTTAAATTGCTGTATTCACCCCCCCCCCCTTTACAGCTTATAACTATATACTTTGGGAACCTCTCGGGACCTACATCTACTGATTTATCAGTTTTCTCCTGAGGCTGAGGCACGTAGTTCGCATTGAAAGGTGGAGGAATTTCGTGAAATCCTAGACCTACGGGCTTCTTAGACTGTCTTTGGGCATCTAAGACTTTCCCTAGATTTAGGCTCGAATTCCTAAACTTCTCCAACTTGTTATTTGCCTCTGCTACCTTAACCTTTGTTTCAGCTAGCTCTATGTCCTTGTCCTTAAGACTTTTGGTCAAGGCTTCTACGTGCTCATACATTAGCTCTATCCTAACACACTGCTCACTGAGTTTGTCTTTTAGAACTACTACGTCTTGAGCATCAGCCTTAAGCTTTTCTTTAAGATCTTGCTTGATATCATTTAGGCTAGCATTTTCAATTTTTAAGTTCTCATTTTGAGCAGATATGGTTTTATGTGATTCTAGGACTAGATTTAACCTATCGTTAGAATTAACACACAAAGCACATAATTCACGAAAGAGAGAATAAGTCAGACTTACCTTTGAGTTATCAGATTCCACGTTGGCCATCTGAGCAGCAAACTCCAACACTGTCTGATCATTCGCCTTTTCTACCCACATCGGACTGCTGTCCCGTGTGGTCTGCTCGTTCTCATCACACCCCGTTTCTATGACTTCAGCCATGAAGGCTCTAGCATTCGACTCAGGATGTGAGCTCCAGTCATACGTACCATCTAGCTGTCTGTCTGAAGTAACATTGGATAGTAGACCCGCTAGATTGGCTTGACCAGATGATGAACTCGGAAGGTATCGTTGTTGGGACTGATTCTGAAACTGTCCCTGATGCTGATTCTGCCCTTGGTATGTCTCTACCTTCGGTCTCTGACACTCCCTTGCGAAGTGTCCCAGTCCTTGACAGTTGTAGCATTTCACCTTGGACTTATCAAATCCTATCCCCTTGTTATTCATCTGCAGATTCCTCCCAGTTCGCTTAATGAATCTCTTAACCCTCTGGTTTACCATGGCCAGTTGCCACTTAAGATCCATTTCCTCTAAGTCATCAGGGTCGACCTGATCGTAATCCTCGTCCCATAGAGCAGGATCGTTAATTTTCCCTTGAACACAATTTCCGTACGCGGCCACAAAAGAAGCAAGCAGATTCAGATGTTCTTCCGCCGACTTTGCGCTCATGGGCATCTTTGAATAGCTCTGAGAAGTCGATGCCTGTTGTACTTGAGGTTGTGGTTCTTCCGATCTTCCTAATCCTAAGAACGCGCGATTCAATGAGTCTTCAGACTCTGCTGGTGATGACGTTTCTCCGGTGAAAAACGCTGTAGCAGTCTTCGGTTCGGCTGTGACTGAAGATTTTGTTGTCTTCCCAAAATACATTGCTGGATTCTGGACTTGTTCATAGTCATTTTCGGCCTTCAGTAGCTCGAAGTGATATGCCCTCAACGTTCCCACAATGTCATCAAGAGATTGAGTATAATACTTGTCCTCATTCAGCTTGATCATTGCCACATACATAGCCCATTTGGCTGGTAAGGCATCAAGAAGCTTGTTGTTCTTGTCAGTGTCAGAATACTCAATTCCATGACTTTCAAGTTCCGTTATCAGGTGATAGAACCTGGTGATAATATCATCCAGCTGTTCATCCTTAATCGCCTTGAAAATCACGAACTGTTGTTTCAACAGCTCTGTACGCTTTCTACGCCCCCTAGGATTACCCTCACACCTTTTCTCGAGAGACTCCCAAAGTTCCTTCGACGTCCTTTGAGTCCGAAATGTGTGCAGTATATCCTGAGGTAAAGCCATACGGATTATCGAGAAGGCTTTGTTTTCGGCTTCAAACATTTTCTTGTCATCCTCCTTCATCATTTGGTATGACAAGACCTTCTGACGGCCTTCTACTTCTGAGACTGGTGGAATATACCCTTCGTCGATGCACACCCACATGCGCATGTCGTTAAAACGCACGAAATCAGTAAATCGGTCTTTCCACCAGTAATAATCCTCGACTTTCATCAGCTTAGGCGGTGCGTTTGCCTTCCCGACCTCGTGGTCCATTTCTAGGAATTTCTAAAGATTAGACATCTTTTCGAAAGTAATTGAATTGAACTTAATTAATTTAATTCGAAACTAATGTGAATTAATTCTTTCGATTCTAGATAGATTCGAATGTAATTAGATTCCAATTTATTTGGGATTAAATTCGATTAAGTGTTTTAATTCAATTAAAATCGAAATATGTCAGATTCGAAAGGTCCTTAGATTCGAAGGTCAGCAAACTCGAATTTCAGCAGAATCGAAACCCCAGATTCGAAACTAAACTAGACTCGAAATAAACTCGAAACTAAGCTAGACTCGAGATCCTATTCGAATGAAGCAACAGACTCGAAACAAGGTAGATTCGAAACCCTCTGAAACAGACTCGATAGGAGCGTATTTTGGTTAGACTCGACACTAAGTGAAACCCTAATTACCCCTATTAGATTCGAGCGCCGCAAACTCGAAAAATGGCTAACACTTTGATTTTTTGATGTTTTGCAGATTAAATCACTATTTTTTTAACGAAAAATAATGATTTCGATCAAAAACGTGAAAAACCACAAAGTGTTTCCCGAATAAGAGTTTGCTAAGCTTGAAAACACGTTTTTTGAGAGAAAAACCATCCAACTAGCGTCAAGAAACCTAGAATGTATCTAGATGAACACGAAGAACACCAAGAACACTCCGTAGTCTCTGATACCACTTGTAAGGTCTAACACTATACGAGATCTATCTAGACGCGGATCCGTCAACGAGTGCGGAATCCTCGTTAACGGTTAGACGGAAAACTCTCAACTACGAAACACGGAGACTATCAGAGGCTGAACGAACGACTGACGAACGATCCTACGAACTGATTCTCTCCTAAAGAACACGCACCAAGCTGATAAACTCGAGATCGCTTTAAGCTTAATTCCTCACGAATTCTGCAAAAAGTCTGATAATATCTCGAGTCTATCCCTAATTATAGACCCTGATTCGAGTCTGATGTGGGCCAAACTCGAATCTGGCCCAAGGCCCATTCGAGTCTGTCCACAAAGACACTCTCGTATCTGGTCATATTCGAATCTATGGTTACATTCGAATCTATCACAGATTCGAATGTCAACCCATATATAATTCGAATCTAGCCTTTTACATAAACAACTAAGTGTTGAAACTTATGTTATTACTTATGATTGATTTTATCTTTGTACTTTATGTTTGAACTTCTTGTAATACGTTACATCAAGTTCAAACATACAAACACTAATAAATATCAACCATATATAAACATATATAACACACACTTGCTAAAATCACAATGTAGGATCACTTAGACTGCTATCGTCACACAGGATGTACCAACAGGTACCATATCACGATGGATTTTATCGTTAGACTTCTGCGCACCGTTCGAGGTAATGATATGATCTGGGTGATTGTGGATCGCTTGACGAAGAGTGCTCATTTTCTAGCGGTTCGGGGCACCATCACTATGGATCAGTTAGCTCGATTATACATCAGTGAGATAGTGTCGAGGCACGGCGTTCCGATGTCGATTACGTCCGATAGATATACGCGGTTTACTTCGAGGTTATGGCAGAGCTTTCAGCGCGAGCTGGGGACGAGAGTTCAGTTGAGTACAGCGTACAGACCTCAGACAGACGGGCAGACAGAGCGGACGAATCAGACTCTCGAGGATATGCTCCGAGCTTGTGCGATAGATTTCAGTGGTAGTTGGGACGTTCACTTGCCGTTAGTCGAGTTTGCATACAACAACAGCTACCATTCCTCCATTAAGATGGCTCCATTCGAGGCACTGTATGGGCGTAAGTGCCTAACCCCGGTGTGTTGGGGCGAGGTCGGCGAGCGACCTATCAGTGGACCTGAGTTGCTACAGGAGACGAGCGATAAGGTGACGGTTATCCGCGAGCATATGAGAGTAGCACAGAGCCGGCAGAAGAGTTATGCCGATCGTCGTCTGACTGAGCTCGAGTTCAGTGTCGGGGACCGTATTATGCTGAAGGTATCGCCTGGAAGGGAGTTATTAGATTCAGACATCGAGGTAAACTGAGTCCGCGGTACATCGGTCCGTTTGAGATCATCGCCAGAGTCCGAGATCAGGCGTACAGATTGAGGTTGCCTCCCGAGTTGGCCGGAGTTCACGATACGTTTCACGTGAGTCACCTGAGGAAATGTCTGGCCAAGGATGATCAGTTTGTGCCGTTATCCGAGATCACTGTGGATAATCATCTGAGATATGTTGAGCAGCCTGAGGCGATTACTGATCAAAAGGTGAAGAGATTGCGAAATAAAGAGATCGCGCTAGTACTCGTTCAGTGGAGGCATAATAAGGGTACTAGTGCCACCTGGGAGCCCGAATCCGAGATGCGGAGCCGATATCCGCAGCTATTCCCGAGTCCGAGCTAGATTCCGGGACGGAATCTTTTTAAGAGGAGAGGATTTGTAACATCCCGGATTTGAGCCTGGTACGTGGATTTAATTTATTGGCTCTTTATTTTAATAATTATCGCGTTGTTTCAATTAAATTCCGTTTTGTGGATTAAACGTGTCGAGACCGAGTGATACGTATCTCCGAGTTAATAATTAGTGGATTATTATTAATTATGAGATCGTGGATTTAATTGGGTTGAAATGATATTAATTGTGAAATTTGCGATATCGGGTTCGGATTTGACGGGTTCGGACTTTCTAATTGGGGAAAGTGTATATATGGATTTGCATGAGGTGACCTTATCCTTTCTTTTCCTTCTCCTTTCCATTTTCAGAAAGTGTATGTGTGTGTGATCTGAATCCAGCAAGAAGCCTCCAAGAAGTTAGGAATTTGTTGCTGAAAATTTATAACCTTCTTCTTCCTTGTGTTCTTGATCAAGTGAAGGTAAGGTTTATGGTTTTTGGAGCTGAAATTCGTGTATGTATGTATGTGAATGTAAGGGTTTGGTTTCTGAAGTTGTATGCTTATGTATGTGTGAGTTTTGTGAGCCTTTTTGCTGCTGGAATCGTGTAAGGGAGGTAAAGCCTCTGGTTTTGGCCATTTTTGCGAACTGCACTGATCTGCTGTAGCGTGAGCGCGGCCGCGATGGCTGCGGCGCGACCGAGTTGGCTGCAGCCCGGCCGCGATGCGGCGGCTGCTGGTGGGGGTTCTTGGGTGCCGTTTGCTTGTTCGGGGTGGTGTCGTGGGTCGTATGTGGTTGTGATAATTGTGTTTGGGTTTTGATTGTGTTCGGTCGGATTTGTATTAATCTGTTGGAGCCCGTGTTAATTACAGGTTCGAGCCGGCCGCGTTCCGACCAGCGATAGAGTTCGCGTTTCGATTGCTTTCGGGTATTGGTGAGTACTCGAGTTCTTTACAAAACGCGCGTAGTCTTTTATGAGTCAGTTATGTGTTGTGATTGTGTATGTGAGACAGAGATACGGCGCAGGTATGAGTTTCTCTACCCTATACGTGCTATATGTGTTTGAATTGCAAGTGTCCGTGATAAGTGATCGCGCAGGTTGACTGTCCCTAACCAGTCACGAGATATGAGGCTGTATATATACGGCAGTGATATTGCCAGGTCGCTCCTGTGCCTATTGAGTAGCTAACCGCTGCTGTGTGCGGCCTGTTAGCTGGGGAACGGCGTTCCCTTTTGAGCAAAGATATGTGTTATGCATCGAGTTGCATATATGTGACGAGATATGTGTGTTGTGTATGTTATATGTGCTTACCTGCAGTGTCTAACCCTCGCGTACTCACGAGCTGTCCAGCTTATGTTTTGAGTCCTGTGTGTCTCAGGCAGTCATACCGTGGGGTCGCAGCCACAGTCGCAGCAGCCGAAGTAGTTCAGAGATCGTGGGTGTTTGTTGATTGTTGTTGTTAGACCTTAGAGCTGTTATATGTATCTTGTACTGGATCAGTGTTATGTTAGCTTTCAGTAATCCGTGTTTATCAGTATTCAGTTGTGTTTATGTATCAGTGTCAGTTTATGAGATGATATATATATATATATATATATATATATATATATATATATATATATATATATATATATATATATATATATATATATATAATGAATAAATTAGTTTAAGATACGTAAATATGTAATTATGAAAGGTAAAAAACTAGAAAAATAAAACGTTGGTGCGACAAGAGAAGATATGTGTCACTAGTTATTTTCCTTTATTAATATATAAATATAGATATAGATTAGATTCTAATCTGCATCTTTAATCAATATTAAATACTATCTTTTATATTGGCTTTGGCTAAATAAACCCTCATCTATGTACTAAACAAGTTATGTGATGTCCGCGCGTTGCGACGGATGTATCGTTATGTATTGTTTGTACTTTAATAGATACAGTTCAAAGGATTAAAATCATACTTTATTTATAAATTAATTAATAATTAAAATTTAACATAAAAAAATCTATTAAAATTATACTAATTAAAATTAAAAAATAAATTGAATAAATTGAATAGGTTGGAGAAAAAACTAATCACCAACCTCTCTCTCTCTCTCTCTCTCTCTCTCTCTATATATATATATATATATATATATATATATATATATATATATATATATATATATATATATATATATATATATATATATATATATATAGTTATAAGCATATGACATTGGCTACAAAACACACGTTTATCATTTATCGTAGTTATTACAATAAACAAAACTTATGATATATAACCGAAAATGACAATAAACTAATATTATAGTAAAACAAAATATTTTCTTAAATTTTTTTTATTGGTGTAGTCAATATTTGAAATAATAATGTTATTAATATAAAAAACATTTAATAAACTAAACATTACAAACTAATTAGAATTAATCAAACTTTATGTTAAAATGAATATAAAACAAAGTTGATTTTTTAAGTAATCAGAAAGATACCGAAATAAGACATTATAAAACACAAAAATTATTATAACCAAAATAAATCTTATTTTCAAAGTGTCTAAGAATTAATTAATATTTAATTATATTAAATTTAAATCAAAAAATATAAGAACATGAAACATTCTCATTATATAAGTTACATATACATAATAATAAAATATGTATAAGCACACATTAGCAAACCCTACCACTAAATAGTGTTTAACAAAAGTTTCTTCTAGTGCATTTTAGCACAATAAAATATAATTAATACTTAGAAATCCATCTCTAGCACATTTAGCAAAGCTCATTTATAAATTATATTCTTTTGTTGATGTGTGAGTAACAAATTAGCAAAACCCACTTATGAATAGTGATTTCATTAGTGGGTAATGTTTAAAGGTGTAATGAACCATACTTGATGTTCATCCATTCACATTAATTTAATTTTTAATATAGTTTAAGTATTAGAATAATGCATACTAATTTATATTTTTGACAAGCGTCTTATCTATATTCATAGAAAGGGTTTTAAATAATAGACACATTTATATTTCATCATCAAACATATTAATAATTAAAATTTGAATTATATTTCTTTCGAATTTCATCGTGTCACTACAAAATAAAAACCTTTTAGTGACTGAAACTATTAGTGACTGAAAACAAAACAGTCTTGTAAAAGTTACTTTACGACCTACAACGACTGAAATTAAAAGTAGGAGACGTTTTATAAAAATTAAAAAAAAATGTTTGAAGAGGCGCCCATCGGTCTCCCAGATCGAACACAACCCCTAAATCTGCCCCTTTGTATCCCCGATCGAACCCATCGTCTCCAACTCCTCCGTCGCCGCCGCTGCGCCTTCTCCAACACCGCCCTAACATGTTCAGTCATCAACATTCACATTCACCTCTCTCGCCTCTCACTCCGTACGCACTTCGCAAAACCGCCGACGGCTCATCACTTCGCACCGCCGCCGCCGACTCTTCACATTAACTTTGTTTCTTTTAAAGTGAATTAATTTATAATATATATAAATATAAGTAACACATTAAACTAGAATTTGTGTAAAATATCAAATGTTTTTCTTAATGATACAGGTATAAGAATGTAATCGATTCACTTATCAATAATAAAATTTGATATTTATGAAATTATTTCATTTCAAATAAACTAGTTTAGATCTTATTCACTCGAAACAACATTTAAGAAACTTTTAACATGTAAAAGGTTTCAATAATTATAAAAAATAAAATAGTACATTACGGTTTTTTTAACGTAACCACTTATGAAATTTCTATATTATAAAATCAATAATACCTTTTCTATATTTCGAAAATAGGTTTAAATTGTAGAAAGCTAAAACACGCGTCTTTCATATTCTTATTTTGTTACAAAAGATTTATTTCATGGCAAATTACCAAGAAAGGTAATATAAAATAAAAAATTATCAATAAAGGTAATGTAAAATTTTTCAGGCCAAAAAAGATTACATAAAATTCAAATTTAACAAAAAAAGGTATTGGTGACAATTTAAGAAGGTAAATTTTTAATTTTATGCTTCCTTTTTTGGTAAGCAAATAATATTTTATTATCTTTCTTGGCCTAAAATTTGAATTTAATGTTCTTTCTCTACCAAAATAGAATTTTATATTACCTTTCTTGGCAAAAAAGTTTTTACAATACCTTTATTGTTAAACTAGGTTAAAACCCATGTACTACATGGATTGATATAAAAAAAATTGTTATATATTAAATATTTATAAAAAGGTGGAATCCCTTAAGATCCTTAATTTTTTTTAAAAATTAATAATACAATAAAAACCAATAAAAATATGAAATACAGGCAAAATCATTGAGTCAATGGTAGAAAAAGGATGACTCTAAGTCATGTTTAAATCAAAGGAAGACGGTTAAAATAAGATTCAAAATATTTAAATTATTTATTTAAATATAGTATTTTATGACTTTTACATATGTGATTCATTTCAATTATTATCTTCTTGTTATTGATTTACGAATGTTGATCTGTTTTGTTTGTTATTATGTTATCATCAATAATCCCATAGAAATCAAATAAATTTTAAATGATAATTATTTTATATTTTTTTAAGTTTTATAAAGTATATTAATTTAAATTGTATAAATTTGTAAAAGACCTTAAATTAAACCATATACAAAGTTTTCTTATTTGAAGATGTTTTAATTAATAATACATATTTATTGTCTAACTGATTAAAACTTGATACAACAATTCTAGCGTCAAGTTAATAAATAAATATTAATTAAGATATTCGAAATTAAGTTATTTTAAAATATAAATATTGCAACATTTATTCAAGTTTTGGAAAATATTAATACAAAATTTTTATTAAAGAAAATACATTTGAAATTTGAATGATTATTTTTCTTAATGTGTGGTCAAAGTTTCATAATTAACATATAAAGATTTGATAATAAAATGTTTTTAAATTTTATTGTATATTAAAGTATTTAATAATTATTATTTCATAAAGTTATTTGTTGTTTCGGACATTTAAAATTTTAAGTTAATTATTTTACTGATCTTTAAAAAATATTAATTTAAAATTAAATTCTTTTATTTTACTATTTTTTAAAATTATTTACTATTTGAGACATTTAAACATTAAGTTTATTATTTTATTGATTTTTTAAATATTTTAATTTTAGCTTGTTAATTTTAAAAACTTTTAATGAGTATTAGTTGTAATTTCAATTAGTTTAGGAAACAAAAATAATAAGTTTAAATACTAAAGTTTAAATTAAATCAATAAATGATATGCATGTTACTTAAATTAATGTTCATTTTTATTTGTGGAAAAAGAGCCGGAAAATGAAAAATTAGTGTATTAGAAGGATGACATGTGGCAATGATTGTTTTCATTTATTATTATATATATATATATATATATATATATATATATATATATATATATAGAATTTGGTTCTGCGGCGTACCATGTGAAATCCGGAGTACCCAACGCACCATTCATCAACCACAGGATCAAATATATAGGGGAGGGGCATGATGGACATACAACGCGATTTCAGCTTCATTAAGGGAATGATCATTCACATTGGTTGATCATTCACATTAGTCAATTGATCATTCACATTACTTAATTGATCATTCACAACACTTATTTAACTATTTATACTTCTTGTACACTTATTTGATCATTCACATTACTTAATTAACCATTCAAATTACTTAATTGACCATTCACATTACTTAAATGATCATTCACATTACTTAATTAATCATTCACATTACTTAATTGACCATTCACATTACTTAAATACATTTAACATTGATGGTATGTAGAAGATGAAGTCTAACATTGTTGTTCTCGTCATTCATCAAATGTGAATGAACATTTACCTAATGTGAATGACCATTCACATTAGAAGATTAATCATTCACAAAACGTAGTTGACAATTAACATGACTAATGTAAGGTGCTGATATTATTTCACCAATGTGAATGGTGAAATTTACTAATGTGAATGGCCATTCACATTAGCTGAATGATCATTCACATTGGTTGATGTTATTAATGTTTGATAGATTTGAGAATTTGAGCGTTACATGAATGACCATTGTTACTGTTTGTCATTAATCTTGTTACTGCTTGTTAGTAGTTGACGATGCACAACATACATGCTGTGCTGATATGGTACAACCAATGTGAATGGTAAATTTCCTAATGTGAATGGCCATTCACATTAGCTGAATGATCATTCACATTGGTTGATGTTATTAATGTTTGATAGATTTGAGAATTTGAGCGTTACATGAATGACCATTGTTACTGTTTGTCATTAATCTTGTTACTGCTTGTTAGTAGTTGACGATGCACAGCATACATGCTGTGTTGATATGGTACAACCAATGTGAATGGTAAATTTCCTAATGTGAATGGTCATTCACATTAGCTGAATGATCATTCACATTGGTTGATGTTATTAATGTTTGATAGATTTGAGAATTTGAGCGTTACATGAATGACCATTGTTACTGTTTGTCATTAATCTTGTTACTGGTTGTTAGTAGTTGACGATGCACAACATACATGCTGTGTTGATATGGTACAACCAATGTGAATGGTAAATTTCCTAATGTGAATGGCCATTCACATTAGCTGAATGATCATTCACATTGGTTGATGTTATTAATGTTTGATAGATTTGAGAATTTGAGTGTTACATGAATGACCATTGTTACTGTTTGTCATTAATCTTGTTACTGTTTGTTAGTAGTTGACAATGCTCAGATTCACATGTTGTGCTGATATTGTTTTACCAATGTGAATGGTCAAATAAGCAATGTGAATGATCATTTAAGTAAGGTGAATAATCAATTAAGTAATGTGAATGATCATTTAAGTAACGTAAAATGTTAATTAAGCAATGTGAATGATCATTTAAGTAATGTGAATGGTCAATTAAGTAATGTGAATGATCAATTAAGTAATATGAATGATCAATTAGTCAAATAATTATTGTGAATGATCAAATAAGTGTAAAACAATTGTAAATAGTCAAATAATTCTTGTGAATGATCAAATAAGTGTTGTGAATGAATAACTAAGTAATGTGAGTGATCAATTAACTAATGTGAATGATCAATTAATGTGAATGATGAATTAAGTAATGTGAATGGTCGTTGTAATTACAAAAATACCCTTCCAGCCAAAAAAAAGGGGGGGCGCGCATGGAATTTTATTTTTTGATCACAACCATTGATTTATTTAATCTTGTGGCTTTGGATGGATACCCTTGGTACACTGGATTTTTGAAGGGACTCTTTTGAACCTATATATATATATATATATATATATATATATATATATATATATATATATATATATATATATATATATATATATATATATATATATATATATATATATATATATATGGACCAATTTTGATAACAAAGTTATCGGAATCCAAAAAAAGAATTTAGCTTTAAATTTTTAGAAATTATTAGCACAAATTTTCATTAAATAAAATCCATTTCAAATTTGAATGATTATGTTTTTAAATGTGTCAAAATTTCATACTTAATATATAAAGATTTGATAACAAAATGTTTTTCAAATTTATTGTATAATAAGATATTTAATTATTATTTCATAAAATTATTTATTCTTTCGGACATTTAAATTTAAATTTTATTATTTTATTGAGCTTTTAAAAAATTTCATTTTGAATTTAAATTTTTTATTTTACTAAGTGTTTTAAAATTATTTATTCTTTGAAATATTTAAACTTGAGTTTATTATCTTATAGATTTTTAAAAAATTTATTTTAGCTTGTTAATTTGAAAAATTTTTATGTATTAATTATAGTTTCAGTTAGTTTAGGAAACAAAAATAATAAGTTTCAAAAGTTCAATTAAATGAATTAAAGGATATCCATGTTACTAAAATTAATGTAATTTTTTTTTTTAGAAAAAGAGCGGGAATATGAAAAAGTAGGGGAGTAAAAAGATGACACGTGGCAAGACATGTTCTCATTTATTATAATAGATAGATTTTGTATTTTATATTACCTTTCTTGGTAATTTTCCCTTTATTTTATACCAAACTAGATTATAACCCACGTATTACGGATATTTTTAATTAAATTTATTTATATAAAATGTATATGAGTAAAAATAAAAACATAAAAATTAATAATTTTGTTTATTTTTATTATTTACAGATTAAAAAATAGAGTATATTTATTTTTTTATAATATTAAATTGTATTTATCTTTTATTTTTTATAAGTTGTAATTATCTTTTTGGTGAACATAGAGGTGACACGTGATATTTGATGTTTTCCTTTATTATACACAATAATAATAATAATTTCTACAACTAATTCAAATTTTTTACATTTGGATCTAATTATCATTATTATGGATAATAATGATAGATATTTATTTTAGGTAAACATTAATTTTAAATGTTACAAAATCTAATTTATTACTAATTAATTAATAAAAAAATAAAATCAAAATTTAATGCAATTAGGTTAAGGTGTTAAATTTGGAAAAAGATGTGGAAAAATAAAATTTTCTTGTATTGTAGAAGTGACCATATGACATAAATTATTTTGTTTTATTATAATATATGGGTTAATCAACCCATGTATTACATGAGTTGATTTAGAAAATACATATTTTTTTATATTTTAACAAATTAGTATAAAATTTATATATAACTAAAATAAAAAAAATTGAAAGCTGGTTAAATTAGAGTTAAAAAAAACTTAGTTGTTTGATATTAAATAAGAAAAATATTATTATATTGTATTATTAAAAAACAAATAATATCTGTTTGCAAAAAATGTTTCTTTTAATTTTTATCAACTTCAAATATGAAATATCAATGTAAGAAACAAAAAACTTCAATTATGTGAATGTGTATATATTTTGAAAATGATAAAATATAAAAATGATATATCTGAAAATCAACAATTTCAAAATTTATCATATTCACAATTGAAGTTTTATCAATTAAATTTTAAATCTTGTTAGCAAAA
This sequence comes from Centrapalus pauciflorus, assembly GCA_020465985.1. Classification (NCBI taxonomy): domain Eukaryota; kingdom Viridiplantae; phylum Streptophyta; class Magnoliopsida; order Asterales; family Asteraceae; genus Centrapalus; species Centrapalus pauciflorus. The sequence continues at coordinate 57,294 of JAANYP010003113.1, forward strand.
TAATTAACAAAAATTTTTAACTTTATTTACTACACTTCTACATTTAAATCCAAATTTTTACATATGAATTTAACTATGATCATTATGGATAATAATGACACATTTATTTTAGGTAAATATTAATTCATTAATGAAAATTTTAAAATCAAAATTTAATGTAATTAAGTTAAGATAGTAAATTTGGAAAAAAAATGGCATAAATATAATTATTGATTTTAATTAAGGGTATAATAGACATTTTATTAATAATTATGAGTTGTTATTAATCTGGACCATTGATTTCTTTCCATCCAATGGTCCAGATGTAACACCCAGAATTCTCACACAAATGCCACGTCAATACAATACACAGGTGGCAATATCGCAATTATTTCTTAATGCACATGTCACAGGATTAGCGGAAAATCACTATTAATTAAAACTTTAACACGAAAGTCGCATCCGTCATGTCATAGACTGAAACTGATATACATACATACTGAATCATCTGATAAACACCGACTACTGGAAGCTAACATAACACCGATCAAAACAACTACAGACAACAGTTCTTGAAGTTCAGTATCAAAATATAATCAGCATACACGACTCTAAACTGCCCGATCTCTACTTCGGCTGCTGCAGCTGTGACTGCGGTCCCACGGTATGACTGCCTGACACACAAAAGACTCGAAAACGTAAGCTGGACAGCTCGTGAGTACGCGAGGGTTAGACACTGCAGGTAAACACACATAGCACGCACAACACATATATCTCATCACACATATGCAACTCGATGCATAACACATATCTCTGCTCAAAAGGGGACCACGTTCCCCAGCTAACAGGCCGCACACAGCAGCGGTTAGCTACTCAATAGGCACAGGAGCGACCTGACAATATCACTGCCGTATATATACAGCCTCATAACTCGTGACTGGTTAGGGACAGTCAGCCTGCGCGATCACATATCGCGGATACCTGCAATTCAAACACATATAGCACGTATAGGGTAGAGAAACTCATACCTGCGCCGTATCTCTGTCTCATATACACATATCACATCACATAACTGACTCGTAAAAGACTACGCGCGATTTGTAAAAGAACTCGAGTACTCACCAAATACCCAAAGCAATGAAAACTCAAATCTTTATCGCTGGTCGGAACGCGGTCGACTCGAACCTGTAATTAACACAGATCCCAACAGATTAATATAACCCGACCGGCAGATAACAAACCCGAACACATTTATCGCAAGCAAACACAACCCACGGAACCACCCCGAACGAACAGTCCACGCCCGAAAACCCCCCCGACAGAACTCGCCGCATCGCGGGCCTGCGCTCAGGCAACTCGGTCGCGCCGCGATCGCGGTCGCGCCGAGGCCATCGCGGCCGCGCTCACGATAAATCAGCAGCAGTGCAGGTCGCAGAAATGGCTGAAACCAGAGGCGTTGCCTCCCTTGCTCGATTTCCAGGCCATAAAAACACCCCACAAAACGTTCATATAACTCATTCACACATTTTAGAGCCAAACCCACGATTTCAACACATCCCCTATACGAATTAGCAACCAAAACCATAAAATCTTACCTTAACTCCTTCAAGAACTCAAAGGGGGAAGAAGAAGATGCTCAAATTCAGCAACCAAGCTTGATTCCTTGCTGTCCAGAAGATTCACACTCACACACCCACGTTTCTGATATTTGAAAAAGGAGAGAAAGGAAGAACATAGGTCACAAAACTCATATATACGCTTTCTATAATTAGAAAGCCCGGACCCGTCAAACCCGAACCCGATATCGCTTTTTCACTATTAATATCAAATTAACCCAATTAAATCCACGATCTCAATGATTATAATAATCCACTAATTATTAGCTCGGAGACACGTATCACTCGGTCTCGACACGTTAAATCCACGAAACGGAATTTAATTGGACCAACTCAATAATATTAAAATAACGAGCCAGTAAATTAAATCCACGTACCAGGCTCAAATTAGGGATGTTACAAATCCTCTCCTCTTAAAAAGATTCCGTCCCGGAATCTAGCTCGGACTCGGGAATAGCTGCGGATATCGGCTCCTCATCTCGGCCTCGGGCTCCCAGGTGGCACTAGTACCCTTATGATGCCTCCACTGAACGAGTACTAGCACAATCTCTTTATTTCGCAATCTCTTCACTTTACGATCGGTAATCGCCTCAGGCTGCTCGACATATCTCAGATGATTATCCACGGTGATCTCGGATAACGGCACAAACTGATCATCTTTGGCCAAACACTTTCTCAGGTGGCTCACATGAAATGTATCGTGAACTCCGGCCAACTCGGGAGGCAACCTCAATCTATACGCCTGATCTCGGACTCTGGCGATGATCTCGAACGGACCGATGTACCGCGGACTCAGCTTACCTCGATGCCTGAATCTGATAACTCCCTTCCACGGCGACACTTTCAACATCACGCGATCTCCAATACTGAACTCGAGCTCATTCAGACGACGATCGGCATAACTCTTTTGCCGGCTCTGCGCCACTCTCATATGCTCTCGGATGACTGCCACTTTATCGCTCGTCTCTTGCAATAACTCGGGCCCACTGATAGGTCGCTCGCCGACCTCGCCCCAACACACAGGGGTTAGGCACTTACGCCCATACAGTGCCTCGAACGGAGCCATCTTGATGGAGGAATGGTAGCTGTTGTTGTACGCAAACTCGACTAACGGCAAGTG
>JAANYP010003114.1:0-119921 GCA_020465985.1 Centrapalus pauciflorus
ATGGAGTTGGGAATTAAAAAATTGAAATCAAATCTTGGGTAGTACTACCCTATGACCAGATTTTTATGGATTATTTTCATGTTATTATATATTTTTTTTTTGTATAAAAGTATTTAGAATGTATTCTTGTATTTCCCTTTTCTTGTAAATTCATAAATACTTTTGAATGCATTGTTTTAATGAATTGTTTTAGTCTTGCATAATTAAGGTTAAGTAATTGTATTAGTGTATGATTAGTGTCACTAATCATAATTTAATTATGTACTTAGTTGAATTAATCCCTCATATCGTAAATTGATCGGATTAATTGATTTCCCGATTCATCGCACCGATGAATTTGATTCTAATTGAGTTGAATTTTCTAATAAAACTTGTTAATCACTTGATTAATTTCTAATGACCACTGATTAGGCTATAATTGACTATTAAATACATATTAGGTCATTGTTGCTATCATGGTTTAGTGCCGGATGTTACAGTCTCCCCCTGTTAAGGGAATTTCGTCCCGAAATTAGCTCGTGTTCTCCACTTCTTGAGTACTTGAGAACAGGTGTGGGTATTTTTCTCGGAACTGATCCTCGCGTTCCCACGTAAACTCAGGACCTCGCTTAGAGTTCCATCTGACTTTTATTATCGGGATCCGGCTGTGCTTTAGTTTCTTGACTTCGCGGTCCATTATTTCTACAGGTTGCTCAATGAGGTTCAACTTATCGTCTAACTCCAGCTCGTCCATGGGTATAACGAGTGATTCATCAGCCAGACACTTCTTAAGATTGGACACGTGGAAGGTATTATGAACGTTATTAAACTCTGGGGGCAGGTCGAGTCGGTAAGCTACCGGGCCAATTCTTTTGGTGATCTTGAATGGTCCGATATAACGAGGATTGAGTTTTCCTCGTTTCCCAAAACGGATTACGCCCTTCCAAGGCGAGAGTTTCATTGGTACTCGTTCTCCTAATTAGAATTCAAGGGATTTTCTTCCTACATCTGCATAACTTTCGGACAATTGCGGGCAACTTTTAGTCAGTTCCGCAATCGTACTATCCTTTCGGTAATTTTGTGAATGATCTTAACGCCAATGATTTGGCCGTTTCCCACTTCTTCCCAATAAATTGGTGATCGACACTTTTGCCCGTAGAGGGCCTCAAACGGAGCAGCTTTGGCTATTGTAGTACGATAATTCCACTAAGGCAAATAAGTATCCATTACACAGGCTCTTAATGTACGTTCTAGGGTTTGGATCGTTCTATTATTCTGACCATTGGTCTGAGAGTGATATGTGGTACTCAGGTCCAGGTTTTTATCCACAGTTGGCTATAATAATTGCCAAAAGCTTAGCTGTAGATCTGCTATCCATATCAAAATGATTATAATAGGCACTCCGTGTCCGGAGACGACTTCCTTGAGGTACGTTTGGACTAGCTTATTCATCCTGATGTTCTTCTTGATTGGTAGGAACGCGCGGATTTTGTTAGGTTGTCGACTATTACCCAAATGGTTTTTGATGGTTTATCTTAACTTTGGAGCGTGTTAGGAATTTTCTGACCGATTTGGCAAGTCATTCTTCCTGATAGGCCACCCGTATAGTTTCTTAAGGTCATGATACATTTTATTGGATCCGGGGTGAACGACATATCTTAATTTGTGTCCTTCATCCATAGCCAGCTTTCTTATTCCACCAAACAGAGTAATCAGATTCTATTCATGAATTATCGATTTTTATTAGCCCTTATTCTAAACTATTTATCCACTTGTACTCTTAACGGCTTAGCTCTTTAGTTTTCCTCAGGTGATAACGAATTTTCACGGTTGCCATTACATATTAGTTCCATCCAACGGTACTACTTCGTATTCGACTCTTTCTGGTTCAAGATGTGTTGGAGGCTCTTATGGTCTGTGAATACAACACACTTCATACCGTACAACTATTGTCTCCAAGGATTAAGACTACTGCTTCAAGATCCAGATCATGTGTTGTGTAAATCACCTAGTGAACCTTAAGTTTTCATAAAGTATAAGCTATGTCCCTATTTTTCTATATAAGCCCATTGTGTGAAGCGTCACAGTAATCTATAAATTTCTCGTTCCTCTTAAGTATGGACAAAATAGGCGCGCTGCACAGTTTGTGCTTTAATAACTGGAATGATGTCTCCTGATCCTTGCTCCAATCATACTTAATGTCTTTTCGGGTCAGTTTTGTTAGAGTTCTGGTGGTCTTTGAGAAAATTGCTTATAATAAGTGGCAAGTCTTAAGGACTGTCGTATCTCTATGGGGGTTCTAAGAGTTGACCAATTCCTGATAGCCTTGATCTTTGCGGGGTCGACTTGGATTCCTTTACTATTGTTCACGTGACCGAGGGATTTCACCTCTCCTAACCAAAAGTCAAATTTAGAAAGCTTAGCATATAGTTGTTCTTTCTCCGATAATTCCAGAATCAGTCTTAAATGTTGCTCATGCTCCTTCTCGTTTCGTGAGTAGATTAAAAGTCATTCATGAATACAATCACGAATTTGTCTAAATAAGGTTTGCACACCCGATGAGGTCCATGAGTACCGTTGGGGACACTGGTTAATCCAAACGGCATTAATAGGAATTTATGATGACCGAAACGGAATCTGAAAGCTGTCTTTGGAATATCTTTCTTGTGAACTCTAACCTGATGATAACCAGACCTAAGGACGATCTTCGAATAGAAGCTTAATTCTTGGAGTTTTGTCAAACAAGTCATTGATCCTTGGAAGTGGGTATTGGTTCTTTTAGCTTATTTAATTTCTCGGTAATTGATGCACATCCCGAAAGTTCCATCCTTCTCCATTATGAACAAAACTGGAGCTCCTCCAAAGCCAGGAACTCGGTTTGATAGGCCCTTTTGCTAAGAGCTCCTATAGTTGGTTGGACGATTCTTACACTATTGATGGGGCTAATCGGCATGGTGCTCGAGCCACTGGTACCGCACCTGATACTAGGCCTATTTTTGAATTTGACTTGCCTCGATGTTGGGAGTTCAGGTAAGTGTTCTGGAAAAACTTTGGGGTAACCATAAATAATAAGAATATTTTCGAGCCGCTTTCCCTTTGGCTCCCTCTCTATCAACACTTCAGGGTCCTAATGCTAGAGATGATGCTTACTTTGGTATTTCTTGCTTTGCGTTGGACGGTAAGGACCTTCTTCTTGGCTAAAGGTATATGAACTATGTTCTTGGTGCATACTATTTCCTCACGATTTTCGATAGCCAATCCATGCCTATGACCACGTAAACACTTCCCAGTTTGATGGGTATCATGTCTGTTTCAAAGAGTCGGCCTACTAATTCTAAGGAGCATCCTCGACTTATATTATTTGTCTTAAGCGTCTCACTGTCATCAACCTCAATAGCATAAGTAGCACTTAATGGAATTTATCAGCTTCGTGAACTTAGTGGATATAAAGCTCTTATCAGCACCAGTATCAAATAGTAGAAATGCATAAGTGGTATCTAATGGGGTAAGAGGATAAGTCTACGGGTTTGAAATTTCTTAGGCAGATAGTCACAGCTTTATCTATTCCTACGCAGAGTTGTAGTTAAAACTTAATTCCTCATAAAAGTTCTTGATACTTAATCTTTGTATGTGATATGGTCAAAAAAATTTTTGATAAATTCTTAAGCCTTATATACCCTAAGATATATCAGATAGTAAAGCCTAGATAAATACTATAAAATGGTAGAAGGGTACTAGGTATGAGATGCCTCTGGGGTTTCCTCGTACTCCAGAGTGTTAAGTCGTTGGGTTAGTTCTGCATTGCGGGTTTTGTGCTCCGCTAGGCGTTGTCACAATTTGTTGATTCCGTCTGGTTGAATCGCCTGTTTATTCTGGTTGGCCTAAGGTTTATTGGTGGTTTGCATTGCCTCCTGCTTAATCCTTGCAAAGATCTCACTGACCTCTTGGTGGATTTTGTCGAAATTGGAGGTCAGGTCTGGCGGCCCTTGCCACCAACAGAGACATTGTTTGTTACGTAGGTTTCTGGGTAAGTGTCGGCACTTGAGAGGAAGATGGTGTTCTGACTTCAAACTGGATTTGGATCCCCTCTTCGTTTCTCCACTCTTGGAGAGTGTGAGGCATCCATCCCCACTGTCCTATGCTTGCCCGTTACTACTGCGGCGGGCTTGGCTGATGGGCAGGTACCGGGATAGACTCCCGTTGTGCTAGTCACACCCTTTCCCTAGGGGTGAATTTCGATATGTTATTGTCATCAGGGTCCATATATGTGTTCACAGTTCTTGAAGAAAGTTTAGTTTTTGTAACAGTTATAGTCTAGGTACTAATGCAACCTAGTTCACTATAACTATGGCTCTGATACCAATCTGTCACACCCTGCTACCTTGGTTGGCAGCGAGACGTGACGAGTGCGGAAGCGTAACCATAATTATAACGAACGACCACTATATGGACGTTTTCGAAATATTACGACATTAAAATTTAAAAATGTATTAATGTTTTACAAAATGAAAGGAATGAAGTTCGCGTAATACAGAGATTCTGAAACATAATTAATGCGTCCAAAAATAATGCAGTCAAATCTCCGTTAGTTTTCGAAATATGCATGCGACTCCATGAAATGCGGAAGCTTGAAAGTTGGTGTATCCGAAGGCACACTTGCCTTAATTACCTGAAAATACATACTAAAATACGTCAACAAAAATTGTTGGTGAGCTCATAGGTTTACGCGAAAAGACCAGTTGTATGGACATTATCAGATGAGTTGAATTTATAAAATCATAAATTCCGTGTATGTATTACATAAACCATCATGCAACCGAAGCTTAATTAGAATGAGTTTGCCCTGTGCAGTATTCCCATACGTAATACCGTGTGTTGAATATATATGCACTCGCTGTTAGCCGAACCGAGCTAACACGAATGGGGGACATGACTCCCAATAGATCTATCCACAATATACTCGCGCTTACAAATAAATGCAATTAACGGTTCATGATATAAGGGCTGATGGAATCCGAACATGTAATACATATAAGAAATAAACAGTTTTGATGTCCATATGAAAAACAGTGCATGTATTTCCACCCCAATAGATAGTGAAAAATAGGGGCTATGAAGACTCACCGAACTTGTGATGGCAAAACGACGCGCAAAAATGCAAAAGTGCGTTGTTTGATGGGTGATGAAACCGGAGGTGTTTAACCGAGTCCTAAATGATAATAAGGACTTAATATTACTAATATATGATAATATGTATATTTATAGATTTTTATGTCTTAAATCACCCAACATTACAAGTTTATAAATAAGATTTGCTTAAAACGTCAAGTTTATATATATATAATTTTCCAGCTTTTTCGGAGGTTTTTCGGCCTACTTTGAGGCTGTTTTTGACCAAGCTCCAAAATGTTTTAGACTTTGGTTTTCTAGGACATTAAACTACTATATACAAAGGATTTTTAGAATCAAGAACGGCCATTTTTCGAGTTGTTTAGGTTGGTGAAAAATCTCGTTAAAAACGCTATGTTGGCCATTTTTGAGCTGTCAAACTTTCGGTTTCTCAAATAATTTCTGGAGGTCTTAAACTTCAAAATAAATTATGAAAAATTGCAGATCTATAGTTAAGACATAGATCTAACTTTTGAGACAAGAATCAACTCATTTCGTTGAGTTATGAATTAGTTATGATTTTTCAAAGTCGATACAAATATTCTGCCGAAATTCCGTAGTTTATAAATTTAAAACAACTTATGATTCTTGTTGTTTATTTAAAGACAACTTGTTTAAAAGCCATAATAGTTATAAAACCACATATATAACACATGTTTTCATAATATTAACATGCTTATAATGTGTTCATATATTCATAAACACATTTAAAGAAACAACTTAAAAATAACAACTAGAAACTTATAAACTTGAGTTTTTATGAAACTTGTTGTTGTAGGTGATTATATATATTATGCAAGACTTATATAAACTTAAATATATGATGAAATAAGTTAGTATTTACTTACTTTGATGTATTTGGAGTATGAAATTGAGAAGAAGTTGGAACTCTTGCAAGATTTGAACCAAGAACACTAGAAGTTCACCAAGAACACTTGAATTTCACCAAGAACACTTGAATGAAAAGGTTTGTAGTGTGTGTGTGTGTTGGATCCGGTTTTGAGAGGAGAGAAAGAGATATTTTGGTGTGAAAATAATGAAAAGGAAGCCCTCTATTTATAGGCAAAGTCTTGGTCTTTCAAATTGAGGTGGAGTGTAAGATCATGTTGAAATGAAAGGAGAATGGGGTGTGAAAGATTTGATTATGAAAGGTTATGGAGTTGGGAATTAAAAAATTGAAATCAAATCTTGGGTAGTACTACCCTATGACCAGATTTTTATGGATTATTTTCATGTTATATATATTTTTTTTTTGTATAAAAGTATTTAGAATGTATTCTTGTATTTCCCTTTTCTTGTAAATTCATAAATACTTTTGAATGAATTGTTTTAATGAATTGTTTTAGTCTTGCATAATTAATGTTAAGTAATTGTATTAGTGTATGATTAGTGTCACTAATCATAATTTAATTATGTACTTAGTTGAATTAATCCCTCATATCGTAAATTGATCGGATTAATTGATTTCCCGATTCATCGCACCGATGAATTTGATTCTAATTGAGTTGAATTTTCTAATAAACCTTGTTAATCACTTGATTAATTTCTAATGACCACTGATTAGGCTATAATTGACTATTAAATACATATTAGGTCATTGTTGCTATCATGGTTTAGTGTCGGATGTTACAGTAATCAAGGAACATGCAACATCAGTTGTCCAGTTTCAGCAGTGTCTATCATACGTTCCTAACATACAATTAAGTAATAAAGGAACAAGCAGCAGCCGATGTTTCGATACAAGTCTGTAACAATCACCAATAAGTACCGAAACATATACAAGTAAGTAATGGAATCTGTCACTCACACTGGTCCTGAGCAATGCAAGTAATCAAGGAACATGCAGCAGCTGTTGTCTAGTTTCAGTAGTGTCTATCATACGTTCCTAACATACAATTAAGTAATAAAGGAACAAGCAGCAGCCGATGTTTCGAGACAAGTGTGTAACAATCACCAATAAGTACCAAAACATATACAAGTAAGTAATGGAATCTGTCACTCACACCGGTCCTGAGCAATGCAAGTAATCAAGGAACATGCAGTAGCTGTTGTCTAGTTTCAGTAGTGTCTATCATACGTTCCTAACATATAATTAAGTAATCAAGGAACAAGCAGCAGCAGAGGTGTCCATACAAGGCAGTAACAACCACCAATAAGTACCGAAACGTATGCAAGTAAGTAATGTAATCTGTCACTCACACCGGTCCTGAGCAATGCAAGTAATCAAGGAACATGCAACAGCAGTTATCCAGTTTCAGCAGTGACTATCATACATTCCTAACATACAATTAAGTAATCAAGGAACAAGCAGCAGCAGATGTTTCTATACAGGTCAGTAACAATCACCAATAAGTACCGAAACATATGCAAGTAAGTAATGGAATCTTTCACTCACACCGGTCCTGAGCAATGCAATTAATCAAGGAACATGCAGCAGCAGTTGTCTAGTTTCAGCAATGTCTATCATACGTTCCTAACATACAATTAAGAAATCAAGGTACAAGCAACATAAGATGTTTCCATACAAGTTAGTGACAATCACCAACAAGTACCGAAACGTATGCAAGTAAGTAATGCAATCTGTCGCTTACAGCGGTCCTGAGCAATGCAAGTAATCAAGAAACATGCAGCAGCATTTGTCCAGTTTCAGCAGTGTCTATCATACGTTCCTAACATACAATTAAGTAATCAAGGAACAAGCAGCAGCAGATGTTTCCATACAGGTCAGTAACAATCACCAATAAGTACCGAAACATATGCAAGTAATTAATGGAATCTTTCACTCACACCGATCCTGAGCAATGCAACTAATCAAGGAACATGCAGCAGCAGTTGTCTAGTTTCAGCAGTGTCTATCATACGTTCCTAACTTACAATTAAGAAATCAAGGAACAAGCAGCAGCAGATGTTTCCATATAAGTCTGTAACAATCACCAGTAAGTACCGAAACATATACAAGTAAGTAATGGAATCTGTCACTCACACCGGTCCTGAGAAATGCAAGTAATCAAGGAACATGCAGAAGCTGTTGTCTAGTTTAAGTAGTGTCTATCATACGTTCCTAACATACAATTAAGTAATAAAGAACAAGCAGCAGCCGATGTTTCGATACAAGTCTGTAACAATCACCAATAAGTACCGAAACATATACAAGTAAGTAATGGAATCTGTCACTCACACCGGTCCTGAGCAATGCAAGTAATCAAGGAACATGCAGCAGCTGTTGTCTAGTTTCAGTAGTGTCTATCATACGTTCCTAACATATAATTAACTAATCAAGGAACAAGCAGCAGCAGATGTTTCCATACAAGGCAGTAACAACCACCAATAAGTACCGAAACATATGCAAGTAAGTAATGTAATCTGTCACTCACACCGGTCCTGAGCAATGCAAGTAATCAAGGAACATGCAGCAGCAATTGTCCAGTTTCAGCAGTGTCTATCATACGTTCCTAACATACAATTAAGTAATCAAGGAACAAGCAGCAACCGATGTTTCCATACAAGTCAGTAACAATAACAAATAAGTACCGAAACATATGCAAGTAAGTAATGGAATATGTCACTCACACCGGTCCTGAGCAATGCAAGTAATTAAGGAACATGCAGCAGTAGTTGTCTAGTTTCAGCAGTGTCTATCATACGTTCCTAACATACAATTAAGTATTTCAAGGAACAAGCAGCAGCAGATGTTTCCATACAAGGCAGTAACAATCACCAATAAGTACCAAAACATACACAAGTAAGTAATGTAATCTGTCACTCACACCGGTCCTGAGCAATGCAACTAATCAAGGAACATGCAGCAGCAGTTGTCCAGTTTCAGCAGTGTCTATCATACGTTCCAAAAATACAATTAAGTAATCAAAGAACAAGCAGCAGCAGATGTTTAAATACAAGTCAGTAAAAATCACCAATAAGTACTGAAACGTATGCAAGAAAGTAATGCAATCTGTCACATACAGCGGTCCTGAGCAATGCAAGTAATCAAGGAACATGCAACAACAGTTGTCCAGTTTCAGCAGTGTCTATCATACGTTCCTAACATACAATTAAGTAATCAAAGAACAAGCAGCAGCCGATATTTTGATACAAGTCAGTATCAATCACCAACAAGTACCAAAACATATGCAAGTAAGTAATGCAATCTGTCGCTCAAAGCGGTCCTGAGCAATGCAAGTAATCAAGGAACATGCAGCAGCAGATGCTTCCATACAAGTCAGTAACAATCACCAATAAGTACCGAAACATATGCAAGTAAGTACTGTAATCTATCACTCACACGTTCCTAACATACAGCGGTCCTGAGCAATGCAAGTAATTAAGGAACATGCAACATCAGTTGTCCAGTTTCAGCAGTGTCTATCATACGTTCCTAACATACAATTAAGTAGTTTAGGAACAAGCAGTAGCCGATGTTTCGATACAAGTCAGTAACAATCACCAATAAGTACTGAAACGTATCCAAGTTAGTAATGCAATCTGTCACTCACAGCGGTCCTGAGCAATGCAAGTAATCAAGGAACAGACAACAGCAAGTTATCATACGTTCCTAACGTACAATAAGGTAATCAAGGAACAAGCAGCAGCAGATGTTTCGATATAAGTCGGTAACAATCACCAACAAGTACCAAAACATATGCTAGTAAGTAATGCAATCTGTCGCTCACAGCAATCCTGAGCAATGCAAGTAATCAAGGAACGTGCAACAGCAGATGTTTCCATACAAGCCAGTAACAATCACCGATAAGTACCGAAACATATGCAAGTAAGTAATGTAATCTGTCACTCACACCGGTCCTGAGCAATGCAAGTAATCAAGGAACATGCAGCGGCAGTTGTCCAGTTTCAGCAGTGTTTATCATACGTTCCTAACATACAATTAAGTAATCAAGGAACAAGCAGCAACAGATGTTTCCATACAAGTCAGTAACAGTCACCAATAAGTACCAAAACATATGCAAGTAAGTAATGGAATCTTTCACTCACACCTGTCCTGAGCAATCCAAGTAATCAAGGAACATGCAGCAGTAGTTGTCCAGTTTCAGCATTGTTTATCATACGTTTCTAACATACAATTAAGTAATGAAGGAACAAGCAGCAGCAGATGTTTCCATAAAAGTCAGTAACAATCACCAATAAGTACCGAAACATATGCAAGTAAGTAATGCAATCTGTCACTCACAGCGGTCCTGAGCAATGCAAGTAATCAAGGAACATGCAGCAGTAGTAGTCCGGTTCTAGCAGTGTCTATCATACATTTCTAACATACAATTATGTAATCAAGGAACAAGCAGCAACTGATGTTTCCATACAAGTCGGTAACAATCACCAATATGTACCAAAACATATGCAAGTAAGTAATGGAATCTGTCACTCACACCAGTCCTGAACACTCCAAGTAATCAAGGAACATGCAGCAGCAGTTCTCCAGTTTTAGCAGTGTCTAATATACGTTCCTAACATACAATTAAGTAATCAAGGAACAAGCAGCAGCAGATGTTTCCATACAGGTCAGTAACAATCACCAATAAGTACCGAATTCATTCTGAAAGGCCTTCCAAAAGCGAGAAGTGAATCTGCTGTCACGGTCAGATACAATAGACAATGGAACACCATGTCTAGACACGATTTCTTTCATGTACAATTCAGCTAACTTTTCAAGGCGTTCATCTTCACGTATGGGAAGGAAATGTGCTGACTTAGTGAGTCGATCCACTATTACCCATATAGAGTCATGGTTCCGTTTAGTTCTGGGCAGCTTCGTCACAAACTCCATGGTTATATGGTCCCACTTCCATTCCGGGATTGGCAATGGTTGTAGTTCCCCATACGGCTTCTGATGTTCAGATTTGACTTGTAAGCAAATCATGCAATTTTCTACATATCGACCTACATCCTTCTTCATTCCAGGCCACCAATATTCCGTCCTCAAATCTTGATACATTTTAGTAGAACCAGGATGTATCGCAAATTTCGACATATGAGCCTCCGACAGAATCTGATCACGAACACCTCCTAATCTGGGAACCCATATTCTATTCATGAACCGTCTAAGACCACGATTGTCAAGAGTCAGCTTGGTTACATAAGTAACGTTCGGATTTCAAGTTCTCATCCCGAATGGCTTCGGTTTGAGCGGCAATTATCAACTCAGGCAGAGCAGACTCCAAAACGACAGAAGTCAAGGCATAACATCGGATATAATGGTTTTGTCCGGATTTGCGGCTTAAGGCATCTGCTACTATGTTTGCTTTACCTGGATGGTAGAGGATCTCACAGTCATAGTCTTTAATCAATTCCATGGTTCGCCTTTGTCGCATAGTCAGTTCTTTTTGGTCAAATATATACTTCAGACTTTTGTGATCTATATATAATTTGCATCTAGTCCCATACAGATAATGCCGCCAAATCTTCAATGCAAAGGTTAAGGCTGCAAGCTCCAAATCATGCGTCGGATAATTCTTTTCATGCGCATTTAGCTGCCTTGATGCGTAGGCAATTACTTTATCCCGTTGCATCAGCACACAGCCTAATCCCATCTTTGAAGCATCACTATAGACTACAAAATCGTCATTACCCTCAGGTAAGGCCAAAATCGGTGCTTCAATTAGCTTACGTTTCAGAGTCTCAAAGGCTCGTTCTTGAGATTAATTCCATTCAAACTTAACTTCCTTCTTTGTCAGGCTACTTAAAGGTATCGCAATCTTGGAGAAATCACGGATAAATCTTCGGTAATAACCCGCTAATCCCAAGAAACTTCGAATTTCAGATACGTTTTTCGGTGCTTCCCATTTCTGAACCGCATCTACGTTCGATGGATCCACGGCAATTCCCTCACCTGAGACAATATGTCCCAAAAATTACACCTGGCGTAACCAGAATTCACATTTGGAGAATTTTGCGTAGAGTCGCTCTTTACGTAACAATTCTAGCAATTCTCTCAAATGCATCGCATGGTCAGATTCAGACTTAGAGTAAATCAAAATGTCATCAATGAAGACTATCACTGATTTGTCCAACATTGGTCTACATACCCTATTCATGAGGTCCATAAATGCGGCCGGGGCATTTGTGAGACCAAACGACATTACTAGAAATTCAAAATGGCCATAACGAGTACGTAATGCAGTTTTTCGGAACGTCAGATTCAAATACCTTGAGTTGATGATATCCAGATCGAAGATCAATCTTCGAGAAATAGCTAGCCCCTTGCAGTTGATCAAACAAGTCGTCAATTCTAGGCAGTGGGTATCGGTTCTTAATAGTTACTTTATTTAGCTCCCGATAATCGATACACATGCGAAAGGTACCATCTTTCTTCTTAACAAAAAGAACCGGAGCACCCCATGGGGAAGTACTCAGACGGATAAACGCTTTTGCCAATAATTCCTGTAACTGGCTCATCATTTCCTTCATTTCATTCGGAGTTTTTGCGATAGGAGCTGCACCCGGTACAAGGTCAATATGGAATTCGATTTGACGATCTGGTGGCAATCCAGAGATGTCATCCGGGAATACATCAGGGAATTCCTGTAATACAGGCACTTCAAACACGGTCTTTTTAACTTCTTTAGCATCTATGGTATATGCCAAATAGGCGGAACAACCTTTGGTTAGGCATTTTTGGGCTTTCATTACAGAAATGAGACCTAAATCTCGAGTTTTTTTATCGCCATAAACGTAACGTTCACTTCCTTCGGGGGTTCTAATTCTAATTATCCTTTTGGCACAAAGGATTTCAGCATTGTTCATCATGAGCCAGTCCATTCCTATAATAACATCGAACTCTCTAATCCACATCGGTATCAGGTCAATGTCCGAGGAGAGGTCATCAATTACTAGCTTACAAGAACGAAAGACTCTATTTAACGTCACAAAGCTTGAGCTAGCAGTTTCTATGTCTAAAGGTACAGGTAACATTACCGGAGCACAATCAAACTGCTTAGCAATTAAGTAATCAAGGAACAAGCAGCAGTAGTTGTCTAGTTTCACCAGTGTCTATCATACGTTCCTAACATACAATTAAGTATCCAACAAACAAGCAGCAGCAGATGTTTCCATACAAGGCAGTTTCAATCACCAATAAGTAACGAAACATATGCAAGTAAGTAATGTAATCTGTCACTCACACCGGTCCTGAGCAATGCAAGTAATCAAGGAACATGCAGCAGCAGTTGTCCAGTTTCAGCAGCGTCTATCATACGTTCCTAACATACAATTAAGTAATCAATGAACAAGCAGCAGATGTTTCCATACAAGTCAGTAACAATCACCAATAAGTACTGAAACGTATGCAAGTAAGTAATGCAATCTGTCACATACAGCGGTCATGAGCAATGCAAGTAATCAAGGAACATGCAACAGCAGTTGTCCAGTTTCAGCAGTGTCTATCATACGTTCCTAAAATACAACTAAGTAATCAAGGAACATACAGCAGCCGATGTTTTGATACAAGTCAGTAACAATCACCAACAAGTACCAAAACATATGCAAGTAAGTAATGCAATCTGTCGTTCCTAGCGGTCCTGAGCAATGCAAGTAATCAAGGAACATGCAGCAGCAGATGTTTCCATACAAGTCAGTAACAATCACCAATAAGTACCGAAACATATGCAAGTAAGTAATGTAATCTGTCACTCACACCGGTCCTGAGCAATGCAAGTAATCAAGGACATGCAGTAGCAGTAGTCCAGTTTAAGCAGTGTCTATCATACGTTCCTAACATACAATTAAGTAATCAAGGAACAAGTAGCAGCAGATGTTTCCATACAAGTTAGTAACAATCACCAATAAGTACTGAAACGTGTGCAAGTAATTAATGCAATCTGTCACATACAGCGGTCCTGAGCAATGCAAGTAATCAAGGAACATGCAAAAGCAGTTGTCCAGTGTCAGCAGTGTCTATCATACGTTCCTAACATATAATTAAGTAATCAAGGAACAAGCAACAACAGATGTTTCGATAAAAGTCGGTAACAATCACCAACAAGTACCAAAACATATGCAAGTAAGTAACGCAATCCGTCGCTCATAGCGGTCCTGAGCAATGCATTAATCAAGGAACATTCAGCAGCAAATGTTTCCATACAAGTCAGTAACAATCACCAATAAGTACCAAAAGATATGCAAGTAAGTAATGGAATCTGTCACTCACACCTGTCCTGAACAATCCAAATAATCAAGGAACATGCAGCAGCAATGTCCAATTTCAGCAGTGTCTATCATACGTTCCTAACATACAATTAAGTAATCAAAGAACAAGCAGCAGCAGATGTTTCCATACAAGTCAGTAACAATCACCAATAAGTACCGAAACATATGCTAGTAAGTAATGAAATCTGTCACTCACACCTGTCCTGAGCAATCTAAGTAATCAAGGATTATGCAGCAGCAGTTGTCCAGTATCAGCAGTGTGTGTCATACGTTCCTAACATACAATTAAGTAATCAAGGAACAAGCAGCAGCAGATGTTTCCATACAAGTCAGTAACTATCACCAATAAGTACTGAAACGTTTGCAAGTAAGTAATGCAACCTGTCACATACAGCGGTCTTGAGCAAGTAATCAAGGAACATGCAACAGCAGTTGTCCAGTTTCAGCAGTGTCTATCATACGTTCCTAACATACAATTAAGTAATCAAAGAACAAGCAGCAGCAGATGTTTCCATACAAGTCAGTAACAATCACCAATAAGTACCAAAACATATGCTAGTAAGTAATGAAATCTGTCACTCACACCTGTCCTGAGCAATCCAAGTAATCAAGGATTATGCAGCAGCAGTTGTCTAGTTTCAGCAGTGTGTGACATACGTTCCTAACATACAATTAAGTATTCAAGGAACAAGCAGCAGCAGATGTTTCCATACAAGTCAGTAACAATCACCAATAAGTACTGAAACATTTGCAAGTAAGTAATGCAATCTGTCACATACAGCGGTCTTGAGCAATGCAAGTAATCAAGGAACATGCAACAGCAGTTGTCCAGTTTCAGCAGTGTCTATCATACGTTCCTAACATACAATTAAGTAATCAAGGAACAAGCAGCAGCCGATGTTTTGATACAAGTTAGTAACAATCACAATAAGTACTGAAACGTGTGCAAGTAAGTAATGCAATCTGTCACATACAGCGGTCCTGAGCAATGCAAGTAATCAAGGAACATGCAGCAGCAGATGTTTCATACAAGTAAGTAACAATCACCAGTAAGTACCGAAACATATGCAAGTAAGTAATGTAATCTGTCACTCACACCGGTCCTGAGCAATGCAAGTAATCAAGGAACATGCAGTAGCAGTAGTCCTGTTTAAGCAGTGTCTATCATACGTTCCTAACATACAATTAAGTAATCAAGGAACAAATAGCATCAGATGTTTCCATACAAGTCATCAACAATCACCAATATGTACTTAAACGTATGCAAGTAATTAATGCAATCTGTCACATACAGCGGTCCTGAGCAATGCAAGTAATCAAGGAACTTGCAACAGCAGTTGTCCTGTTTCAGCAGTGTCTATCATACGTTCCTAACATATAATTAAGTAATCAAGGAACAAGCAACAGCAGATGTTTCGATAAAAGTCGGTAACAATCACCAACAAGTACCAAAACATATGCAAGTAAGTAACGCAATCTGTCCCTCATAGCGGTCCTGAGCAATGCAAGTAATCAAGGAACATTCAGCAGCAAATGTTTCCATACAAGTCAGTAACAATCACCAATAAGTACCAAAACAAATGCAAGTAAGTAATGGAATCTGTCACTCACACCTGTCCTGAACAATCCAAGTAATCAAGGAACATGCAGCAGCAATGTCCAGTTTCAGCAGTGTCTATCATACGTTCCTAACATACAATTAAGTAATCAAAGAACAAGCAACAGCAGATGTTTCCATACAAGTCAGTAACAATCACCAATAAGTACCGAAACATATGCTAGTAAGTAATGAAATCTGTCACTCACACCTGTCCTGAGCAATCTAAGTAATCAAGGATTATGCAGCAGCAGTTGTCCAGTATCAGCAGTGTGTGTCATACGTTCCTAACATACAATTAAGTAATCAAGGAACAAGCAGCAGCAGATGTTTCCATACAAGTCAGTAACAATCACCGATAAGTACTGAAACGTTTGCAAGTAAGTAATGCAATCTGTCACATACAGCGGTCTTGAGCAATGCAAGTAATCAAGGAACATGCAACAGCAGTTGTCCAGTTTCAGCAGTGTCTATCATACGTTCCTAACATACAATTAAGTAATCAAAGAACAAGCAGCAGCAGATATTTCCATACAAGTCAGTAACAATCACCAATAAGTACCGAAACATATGCTAGTAAGTAATGAAATCTGTCACTCACACATACCCTGAGCAATCCAAGTAATCAAGGATTATGCAGCAGCAGTTGTCCAGTTTCAGCAGTGTGTGTCATACGTTCCTAACATACAATTAAGTAATCAAGGAACAAGCAGCAGCAGATGTTTCCATACAAGTCAGTAACAATCACCAATAAGTACTGAAACGTTTGCAAGTAAGTAATGCAATCTGTCACATACAGCGGTCTTGAGCAATGCAAGTAATCAAGGAACATGCAACAGCAGTTGTCCAGTTTCAGCAGTGTCTATCATACGTTCCTAACATACAATTAAGTAATCAAGGAACAAGCAGCAGCCGATGTTTTGATACAAGTCATTAACAATCACCAACAAGTACCAAAACATATGCAAGTAAGTAATGCAATCTGTCGCTCATAGCGGTCCTGAGCAATGCAAGTAATCAAGGAACATGCAGCAGCAGATGATTCATACAAGTCAGTAACAATCACCAGTAAGTACCGAAACATATGCAAGTAAGTAATGTAATCTGTCACTCACACCGGTCCGGAGCAATGCAAGTAATCAAGGAACATGCAGTAGCAGTAGTCCAGTTTAAGCAGTGTCTATCATACGTTCCTAACATACAATTAAGTAATCAAGGAACAAATAGCAGCAGATGTTTCCATACAAGTCAGCAACAATCACCAATAAGTACTGAAACGTATGCAAGTAATTAATGCAATCTGTCACATACAGCGGTCCTGAGCAATGCAAGTAATTAAGGAACTTGCAACAGCAGTTGTCCTGTTTCAGCAGTGTCTATCATACGTTCCTAACATATAATTAAGTAATCAAGGAACAAGCAGCAGCAGATGTTTCGATACAAGTCGGTAACAATCCCCAACAAGTACCAAAACATATGCAAGTAAGTAACGCAATCTGTCGCTCACAGCGGTCCTGAGCAATGCAAGTAATCAAGGAACATTCAGCAGCAAATGTTTCCGTACAAGTCAGTAACAATGACCAATAAGTACCAAAACATATGCAAGTAAGTAATGGAATCTGTCACTCACACCTCTCCTGAACAATCCAAGTAATCAAGGAACATGCAGCAGCAATGTCCAGGTTCAGCAGTGTCTATCATACGTTCCTAACATACAATTAAGTAATCAAAGAACAAGCAGCAGCAGATGTTTCCATACAAGTTAGTAACAATCACCAATAAGTACCGAAACATATGCAAGTAAGTAATGTAATCTGTCACTCACACCGGTCCTGAACAATGCAAGTAATAAAGGAACATGCAGTAGCAGTAGTCCAGTTTAAGCAGTGTCTATCATACGTTCCTAACATCCAATTAAGTAATCAAGGAATAAGTAGCAGCAGATGTTTCCATACAAGTCAGTAACAATCACCAATAAGTACTGAAACGTATGCAAGTAATTAATGCAATCTGTCACATACAGCGGTCCTGAGCAATGCAAGTAATCAAGGAACATGCAACAGCAGTTGTCCAGTTTCAGCAGTGTCTATCATACGTTCCTAACATATAATTAAGTAATCAAGGAACAAGCAACAGCAGATGTTTCGATACAAGTCGCTAACAATCACAAACAAGTACCAAAACATATGCAAGTAAGTAACGCAATCTGTCGCTCACAGCGGTCCTGAGCAATGCAAGTAATCAAGGAACATTCAGCAGCAAATGTTTCCATACAAGTCAGTAACAATCACCAATAAGTACCAAAACATATGCAAGTAAGTAATGGAATCTGTCACTCACACCTATCCTAAACAATCCAAGTAATCAAGGAACATGCAGCAGCAATGTCCAGTTTCAGCAGTGTCTATCATACGTTCCTAACATACAATTAAGTAATCAAAGAACAAGCGGCAGCAGATTTTTCCATACAAGTCAGTAACAATCACCAATAAGTACCGAAACGTATGCAAGTAAGTAATGAAATCTGTCACTCACACCTGTCCTGAGCAATCCAAGTAATCAAGGATTATGCAGCAGCAGTTGTCCAGTTTTAGCAGTGTCTATCATACGTTCCTAACATACAATTAAGTAATCAAGGAACAAGCAGCAGCCGATGTTTCAATACAAGTCAGTAACAATCACCAATAAGTACCGAAACATATGCAAGTAAGTAATGCAATCTGTCACTCAGAGCGGTCCTAAGCAATGCAAGTAATCAAGGAACATGCAGCAGCAGTAGTCCAGTTTCAACAGTGTCTATCATACGTTCCTAACATACAATTAAGTTATCAAGGAACAAGCAGCAGCCGATGTTTCCATACAAGTCTGTAACAATCACCAATAAGTACCGAAACATATGCAAGTAAGTAATGTAATCTGTCCCTAACACCGGTCCTGAGCAATGCAAGTAATTAAGGAACATGCAGCAGCAGACGTTTCCATACAAGTCAGTAACAATCAACAATAAGTACCGAAACATATGCAAGTAAGTAATGTAATCTGTCACTCACACCGGTCCTGAGCAATCCAAGTAATCAAGGAACATGCAGCAGCAGTAGTCCAGTTTAAGCAGTGTCTATCATACGTTCCTAACATACAATTAAGTAATCAAGGAACAAGCAGCATCAGATGTTTCTATACAAGTCAGTAACAATCACTAATAAGTACTGAAACATATGCAAGTAAGTAATGCAATCTGTAACATACAGCGATCCTGAGCAATGCAAGTAATCAAGGAACTTGCAACAGCAGTTGTCCAGTTTCAGCAGTGTCTATCATACGTTCCTAACATACAATTAAGTAATCAAGGAACAAGCAGAATCAGATGTTTCGGTACAAGTCGGTAACAATCGCCAACAAGTACCAAAACATATGCAAGTAAGTAACGCAATCTGTCGCTCACACCGATCCTGAGCAATGCAAGTAATCAAGGAACATGTAGCAGCAGTTGTCCAGTTTCAGCGGTGTCTATCATACGTTGCTAACATACAATTAAGTAATCAAGGAACATTCAGCAACAGATGTTTCCATCCAAGTAAGTAACAATCACCAATAAGTACCAAAACATATGCAGGTATGTAATGGAATCTGTCACTCACACCTGTCCTGAGCAATCCAATTAATCAAGGAACATGCAGCAGCAGTTGTCCAGTTTCAGCAGTGTCTATCATACGTTCCTAACATTCAATTAAGTAATCAAGGAACAAGCAGCAGCAGATGTTTCCATACAAGTCAGTAACAATCACCAATAAGTACCGAAACATATGCAAGTAAGTAATGCAATCTGTCACTCACAAGGTCCTGAGCAATGCAAGTAATTAAGGAACATGCAGCAGCAGTAGTCCAGTTTTAGCAGTGTCTATTATACGTTCCTAACATACAATTAAGTAATCAAGGAACAAGCAGCAGCAGATGTTTCCATACAAGTCAGTAACAATCGCCAATAAGTACTGAAACGTATGCAAGTAAGTAATGCAATCTGTCACATACAGCGGTCCTGAGCAATGCAAGTAATCAAGGAACATGCAACAGCAGTTGGCCAGTTTCTGCAACGTCTATCATACGTTTCCAACATAGAATTAAGTAAAAAAGGAACAAGCAGCAGCCGATGTTTTGATACAAGTCAGTAACAATCACCAATAAGTACCGAAGCATATACAAGTAAGTAATGTAATCTGTCACTCACACCGGTCCTGAGCAATGCAAGTAATCAAGGAACATGCAGTAGCAGTTGTCTAGTTTCAGCAGTGTCAATCATACGTTCCTAACATATAATTAAGTAATCAAGGAACAAATAGCAGCAGATGTTTCCATACAAGGCAGTAAGAACCACCAATAAGTACCGAAACGTATGCACGTAAGTAATGTAATATGTCACTCACACAGGTCCTGAGCAATGCAAGTAATCAAGGAACATGCAGCAGCAGTTGTCCAGTTTCAGTAGTGTCTATCATACGTTCCTAACTTACAATTAAGTAATCAAGGAACATTCAGCAACAAATGTTCCCATACAAGTCAGTAACAATCACCAATAAGTACCAAAACATATGCAAGTAAGTAATGGAATCTGTCACTCACAACTGTCCTGAGCAATCCAATTAATCAAGGAACATGCAGCAGCAGTTGTCCAGTTTCAGCAGTGTCTATCATACGTTCCTAACATACAATTATGTAATCAAGGAACAAGCAGCAGATGTTTCCATACAAGTCAGTAACAATCACCAATAAGTACCGAAAGATATGAAAGTAAGTAATGCAATCTGTCACTCACAAGGTCCTGAGCAATGCAAGTAATCAAGGAACATGCAGCAGCAGTAGTCCAGTTTAAGCAGTGTCTATTATACGTTCCTAACATACAATTAAGTAATCAAGGAACAAGCAGCAGCAAATGTTTCCATACAAGTCAGTAACAATCGCCAATAAGTACTGAAACGTATGCAAGTAAGTAATGCAATCTGTCACATACAGCGGTCCTGAGCAATGCAAGTAATCAAGGAACATGCAACAGCAGTTGTCCAGTTTCAGCAGTGTGTATCATACGTTCCTAACATACAATTAAGTAATCAAGGAACAAGCAGCAGGCGATGTTTCCATACAAGTCAGTAACAATCACCAATAAGTACCGAAACATATGCAAGTAAGTAATGCAATCTGTCACTCACAGCGGTCCTAAGCAATGCAAGTAATCAAGGAACATGCAGCAGCAGTAGTCCAGTTTCGGCAGTGTCTATCATACGTTCCTAACATACAATTAAGTAATCAAGGAACAAGCAGCAGCAGATGTTTCCATACAAGTCAGTAACAATCGCCAATAAGTACTGAAACGTATGCAAGTAAGTAATGCAATCTGTCACATACAGCGGTCCTGAGCAATGCAAGTAATCAAGGAACATGCAACAGCAGTTGTCCAGTTTCTACAATGTCTATCATACGTTCCTAACATAGAATTAAGTAAAAAAGGAACAAGCAGCAGCCGATGTTTCCATACAAGTCAGTAACAATCACCAATAAGTACCAAAACATATGCAAGTAAGTAATGTAATCTGTTACTCACACCTGTCCTGAGCAATCCAATTAATCAAGGAACATGCAGCAGCTGTTGTCCAGTTTCAGCAGTGTCTATCTTATGTTCCTAACATACAATTATGTAATCAAGGAACATGCACCAGCAGTTGTCTAGTTTCAGCAATGTCTATCATACGTTCCTAACATATAATTAAGTAATCAAGGAACAAGCAGCAGCAGATGTTTGCATACAAGGCAGTAAGAACCACCAATAAGTACCGAAACATATGCAAGTAAGTAATGTAATCTGTCACTCACACCGGTCCTGAGCAATGCAAGTAATCAAGGAACATGCAGCAGCAGTTGTCCAGTTTCAGCGGTGTCTATCATACGTTCCTAACATACAATTAAGTAATCAAGGAACATTCAGCAACAGATGTTTCCATCCAAGTCAGTAACAATCACCAATAAGTACCAAAACATATGCAAGTAAGTAATGGAATCTGCCACTCACACCTGTCCTGAGCAATCCAATTAATCAAGGAACATGCAGCAGCAGTTGTCCAGTTTCAGCAGTGTCTATCATACGTTCCTAACATATAATTATGTAATCAAGGAACAAGCAGCAGATATTTCCATACAAGTCAGTAACAATCACCAATAAGTACCGAAAGATATGAAAGTAAGTAATGCAATCTGTCACTCACAAGGTCCTGAGCAATGCAAGTAATCAAGGAACATGCAGCAGCAGTAGTCCAGTTCAAGCAGTGTCTATTTGTCACACCCTGCCACCTTGGTTGGCAGCGAGTCGTAACGAGTGCGGAAGCGTAACCATAATTATAACGAACGACCACTATATGGACGTTTTCGAAATATTACATCATTAAAATTTAAAAATGTAATAATGTTTTACAAGATGAAAGGAAATGAAGTTCGCGTAATACAGAGATTCTAATACATAATTAATGCGTCCAAAAATAATGCAGTCAAATCTCTGTTAGTTTCGAAATATGCATGCGACTCCATGAAATGCGGAAGCTTGAAAGTTAGTGTATCCGAATGCACACTTGCCTTAATTACCTGAAAATACATACCAAAATACGTCAACAAAAATTGTTGGTGAGTTCATAGGTTTACGCGAAAAGACCAGTTGTATGGACATATCAGATGAGTTGAATCTATAAAATCATAAATTCCATGAGATGTATTACATAAACCATCATGTCACCGAAACTTAATTAGAATGAGTTTGCCCCGAGCAGTATTCCCATACGTAATACCGTGTGTTGAATATATATGCACCCGCAGTTAGCTAAACCACTAACCCGAGTGGGGGACATGACTCCCAATAGATCTATCCACAATATATTCGCGCTTGCAAACAAATGCAACTAACGATTTCATGATATAAGGGCGGAAATCACATATGTAATACATAATAGAATCGAGAAGTTTTTGTGTCCATATAAAAACGAAGCATGTATTTCATCCCAAAACATAATAATGGAAAAATGGGACTATGAAGACTCACCTTGTTGATTTTTGATGATATTTTTGGATCTGAGTTGAACACTTGATTGTATAGTTGAGACTCGTCCTAATATTTTTACGAGTTCGGGTCAATATTATCATAATACGAGTTTGAGTACTTCGTAATTATTTTCATGTACTTGTGATGTATGAATAATTTTTGTGGATTTTATATGTGAATATCGATTTATGGATATTTATTTCTAGAAAAATAATTTGTTGCATGCATGCATACTCACGTATATATGTATACATATATATATATATATATATATATATATATATATACATATATTCATAAATATATATGTATCTATGAGTATGTGCATGTGCATGAAAATAGAGCATATATATAAAATTTTGGCATGATGATTTTACGAGTATTATGAAAACCGAGTTGTAAATTTTAGTAAATACATTTAAATTTTTTTTTTTCATCTTTTTATAAATTTTTAAGGTGGAAAATAAAGTAAATAAGAAAAACTTACAAAAGTGGAAGAACACTTGAAATCGATATGGTTGGCCGATTTTTCTTTCTTTGAGAGAATATGTATGTTGGTGTGTTTTTGTGAAATGGGTCTTGTCTTCTATTTATAGAAGAAAAAGGGTTATAAAAAAATAATGATAAACTAATTAATATTTAGTGAAATGATGAAAAGTAAAAAGGTAAATCGGTTGAGTGTTGGACAAAATAGTGTGGCCGATTTTAATGAGTGTATGTTGCATGGAGTTTATTAATATAATAATACAAAAGTACAAGCTAGTTGTCCTTTAAAGGACAACTTACTTTTTAGAGTGATAAGTAGTATGGCTTTTCAATTTTTATATTAATAAAAGTACAAAAAGGCGTGCAGAAGAAGTGGCAGCATTTATTATTACTGCATATATATACGTACTTAGAAAATTTTTCTGGAATGTTAAACTCGATTCAAGTGTGAATCGAGTTTGTTGCAGTGTCAATCGAGTTTTATAACATTATGCCCGAGTTTTATCACACTTTGATCGAGTTTTATGCCTTTGTCATTCATGTTTTATATAGCTATAGTCGAGTTTCATACAACATTGCCCGAGTTTCTTGCTTCTTTAATCGAGTTTCTTTGTTTAACTGTTCGAGTTTTATGTGGTTTTATTCGAGTTTTATGTTTCTTTGTTCGAGTTTCATCCCTTAGAAATCGAGATTTGTATCTTCATTGTTCGAGTTTTATACTGCCTCATCCGAGAAAATTATCTCTTTATTCGAGTTAAAGTGTTATTCGAGTTTAGATCTTTACTAATCGAGTTTCATTATATCATTATTCGAGTTTATTACTTCTTTCATCGAGATTCATACAACACCATTCGAGTTTATTGATTATATGATTCGAGATTCATATAATTTCATTCGGGTTTATTACTTCATTATTCGAGTTTTATATTAGTTTAATTTTTGAGTTTCATACCTTATTTTTAGGCCAGTTGTTACAGTCTCCGCCTGTTGAAGGAATTTCGTCCCGAAATTAGCTCGTGTTCTCCTCTGCTTGGACTTTTGAGAACAGCTGGGGGTACTTCTCTCGGAATTGATCTTCGCGTTCCCAAGTAAACTCAGGACCTCGTTTAGAGTTCCATCGGACCTTTATTATTGGAATTCGACTGTGCTTGAGTTTATTGACTTCTCGGTCCATTATTTCCACCGGTTGCTCAATGAAATTCAACTTATCGTCTATCTCCAGCTCGTCCATGGGTATCACGAGTGATTCATCCGCCAGACATTTCTTAAGATTGGATACGTGGAAGGTATTATGAACGTTACTAAGCTCTGGGGGTAGATCGAGTCGGTAAGCTACCAGGCCAATTCTTCTGGTGATTTTGAATGGTCCGATATAACGAGGATTGAGTTTTCCTCGTTTTCCAAAACGGATTACGCCTTTCCAAGGAAAGACTTTCAGCATCACTTGATCTCCCTCTTGGAATTTTAAATCCTTCCGTCGGATGTCTGCATAACTCTTCTGTCGATCCCGCGCAATCTTCAATCGGTTCCGAATCTGGGCTATCTTCTCTGTAGTTTCCTGGATGATCTCAGGTCCAGTAATCTGACTATCCCCTACTTCAGCCCAACAAAGAGGTGATCGACACTTTCGTCCATAGAGTCTCTGTCTGATATAATGGATACTGGCACCCCATGCCTTGAGACGACCTCCTTAAGATAGGTTCGTGTTAACTTATCCATCTTGTCAGTCTCCTTGATTGGCAGGAAGTGTGCGGTCTTGGTCAGCCGATCCACGATCACCCAGATGGTGTCATAACCTCCAGAAGGCTTTGGCAACTTAGTGATAAAATCCATGGTGATATTTTCCCACTTCCATTGGGGTATCTCTGGCTGGACTAGCAATCCTGACGGCCTTTGATGCTCAGCCTTAACTTTTAAACATGTTAAGCACTTGCTGACATAAGTAGCAATGTCAGCCTTCATGTTTGGCCACCAGTATGATCCCTTCAAATCGTGATACATCTTGTCCGACCCTGGATGAATAGCATATCTTGTTTTGTGCCCTTCATCCATGACCAGTTTCCTTACGCCTCCAGACTTCGGTAACCAAATTCTGCCCATGAAGTATCGGCATCCATCTGACTTAATTTCAAACTGCTTATCCATGCCTCTCAATGCTTCATTCAGCAGATTATCCTCCTTGACTGCCTCTTCTTGTGCCTCTCGGACTTGAGGGTTTAGGTTTGACTGTATAGTCATTACCAAAGCTCGGACTCTCAATGGCTTAACCCGTTCCTTTCGGCTTAGGGCGTCAGCTACGACATTTGCTTTTCCTGGATGGTAGCGAATCTCGCAGTCATAGTCGCTAAGAAGTTCCACCCAACGTTGTTGCCTCATATTTAACTCTTTCTGATTCAGAATATGCTGGAGGCTTTTATGGTCCGTGAACACCGTGCACTTGGTTCCATACAAATAGTGCCTCCATATTTTGAGAGCAAACACCACTACTCCCAGTTCCAAGTCATGAGTCGTTTAGTTTACCTCGTGAATCTTGAGCTGTCGTGATGCATAAGCGATGACCTTGTCCCTTTGCATGAGCACACAACCTAATCCGTTGTGCGAGGCATCACAGTAGACTACAAAATTTTCAGTCCCTTCGGGTAGGGACAGAATTGGTGCACTACACAACCTCTGCTTAAGCAGCTGAAACGCCTTTTCCTGCTCTTCACCCCAGACGTATTTCACATCCTTACGGGTCAACTCCGTTAAGGAACCCGCTATCTTCGAGAAGTTCTCAATGAATCGCCTATAATAACCGGCAAGTCCTAGAAATTGGCGGACTTCTGTGGGGGTTCTAGGGATTGCCCAGTTCTTTATGGCCTCGATCTTTGATGGGTCAACCTGAATTCCCTGACTGTTGATCACATGCCCAAGGAATTTTACTTCTCGCAACCAAAATTCACATTTTGAAAATTTGGCGTATAGCTGCTCTTTCTCTAACAACTCCAGGATCAACTTGAGATGTTGTTCATGCTCTTCTTTACTTCTAGAATAGATTAGGATATCGTCTATGAACACTATTACAAATTTATCCAGATATGGTTTACACACCCGATTCATGAGGTCCATAAATACGGCTGGTGCGTTGGTTAAACCGAATGGCATTACCTGGAATTCGTAATGTCCATAACGAGTTCTGAATGCCGTCTTGGGGATATCTTCTTCCCGAACTTTTACTTGATGATAACCGGAGCGCAGATCAATCTTTGAGTAGAAGCTAGATCCCTGTAGCTGGTCGAACAGGTCATCAATCCTAGGGAGAGGGTAGCGGTTCTTTACCGTTAACTTGTTTAGCTCTCGGTAGTCTATGCACATTCGGAAGGATCCGTCTTTCTTTTTAACGAACAAAACCGGAGCTCCCCAAGGTGAGGAACTTGGTCGAATGAATCCTTTATCCATCAATTCTTGCAATTGACTGGATAGTTCTTGCATCTCAGAAGGTGCGAGCCTATATGGGGCTCTTGCGACCGGTGCAGCTCCTAGCACCAAATCGATTTGAAATTCTACTTGCCTAGCTGGAGGAAGCCCAGGCAAGTCTTCCGGGAATACCTTCGGGTAGTCACGTACTACTGGAATATCTTCAAGTCGTTTTTCCTTTCGACTCTTTTTCTACGATCTGGACCAGCACTGCATGACAACCCTTCCTAAGACATTTTAATGTTCTTAGGCCGGATATGACATTCAATTGTCGGTTCTTCTTTTCCCCTTGGATCGTGAGGACTTTCTTCTTACTGAGTGGTATTCGCACCACTTTCTTACCACACAAAATCTCAGCCTGGTTATGTGACAACCAGTCCATACCAATCACCACATCAAAACTTCCGAGTTCTATGGGCATTAAGTCTATCTTAAAGGAGTGATCTGCTAGCTTTAGTGTGCATTCCTTAATGATACTACTTGCCTTTATTATTTTGCCATCCGCCAGTTCTATTGTATATGAGTTGTCTAAGGGAAGAGTAGTAACATTCAACTGCTGGCTAAACTTATCAGATATAAAGCTCCTATCAGCCCCAGTATCAAAGAGTACGTAAGCGTAAATATCGTTTAGGAGAAACGTACCTGATACCACGTGGGGGTCCTGACGAGCGTCTCCTGCTCCCAACACAAATGCTCTCCCCTGAGCTCCTCCTTCGTTCCTCAATTTCGGACACTCACTCTTGATGTGTCCAGTTGCGCCACATTCGAAACAGCCCCTCGGGTTGCTACCACTGGCACCCGGGGCTCCGGATCTACAATCTTTGGCCATATGGCCCAAACGTTTGCATTTTCCGCATTGGGTTGGACAGGGGCCAGGGTTGTGGTGGAAGGTGCATTTGGTGCAAAAAGGCTTGGTACCGGTATAGCCTCTCCTTGACTCAACTCCTGCTACATAGGCTTTAATGGTCTCGGGCTTCTTGGACTGTGAACCCGCGTTCTTCCCGGTCTTTTCTTCCCACTTTCTCTTGTGTTCCCCGGCTTTGGCTTCGTTCCTCCGGGATACTTGGTCCATAAGATTGTTGCCCATTCTGATGGCGTCCTGTATGGTGGATGGGTTGGAGGCTGTAACGTTTCCTTGTATTTGAGGAGCGAGTCCCCAAATATAGCGTTCAATCTTCTTGTATTCCGGAGTTACCATTTGCGGACATAGGATAGTTAGTTCATGGAATCGGTTGGTATATCCTGCAATGTCCGTTCCTTTCATTGATAGATTCCAGAACTCCGATTCCGTTTTCTGGAGTTCGTTTCTCGGACAGTACTCATCCGTCATCATCTGTTTCAACGTGGACCACGTGAGCTGGTAGGCTTCGTCAATACCTACAGACTGGACGTAGGAAATCCACCATGTGAGCGCGCTATCTTGCAAGGTGTGAGTAGCAAGTTTCACCTTGTCTCCTTCAGCGCACCCGCTGACACGATATACGGATTCTAACTTTTCAAACCAACGGATCAAACCGACTGCTCCTTCGGTTCCATTGAAATACCGGGGTTTGCAACTTAAAAACCCTTTAATCCCACAACCTTTCATGTGAGTTTCAGTTCCTCCCGTGGTGCGACTGGCACCACCATCCCCATTGGCTGTGCTATTCCGGTTTGCCTCGTAGGTAGCTATGGCAGCAGCCACCCTTTGTGCAACAAGCTCTTCAATGTCAGCGGCATTCATTGCTCGTTTTGGCAGCATTATCTTGAAGTTTAAAGAGAATCATAGTGTAAGAAGTTGAATCTTAAAGATGCAGCATAATACTATAATCGTCAAGCACGATCTCATAAATATCTTGGGAATTTTCATTAATCATTCGAAATTTTTCTTACATTGTGGGCGGGTTATTACCCGAAAATTTTATCCTACGCTATTACACGATATTTTTCCTACCAATACAAAGGAAATGGAAAAGTACTAGGTGTGGGAGTGATCAGGGGTCTCTCCCTTTTCCATTGAGTGGAGGCGCTGCGTCAGCTCTTCGATCCGGGCTTGGCTCTCGGCTAGTTGCTGCCAGAGCTCATTCAGTCCGTCCTGCTGTATAGCAAGGGCGTGCTGATTGGCCCAATATATGTTGGAGTTTTGCAACTCCTCCCGCTCTAAACGAGCGGTCATCTCCCCGATATCCAGGTTAAGTGACCGAATCTGGTGGTCATGCCTGGTAGACCTTGCGATCAAAAGTGGTATGGTCTGATCGGCAGGCTCTTGGGTGAGCGATGAGACAGGTGCGGAGGATGGTCCTCCTATCTCGAAGTTTGGAGGAATTCCCTCCATCTGCCTCCATTCGCGGAGGGTCTCCGGTATCCAGGTCCATCGCCGGGCGTCTACCCGTCGGTGTGGTGTCGGGGGATCGGGCTGGGGAGTCGGAACAGGAATAGTCACCCTTCTTGGTATGTTTACCCATTTCCGGGGTGTGAACAACATCTTTGGGCCGTTAGGATAAGGCCTATACGGCTTATATGATGGTTCGGCCGGGTGGTACGGGACGCGAGCAGGGGCCGTCGGTGGTGAAGGATCCTCTTCCTCCATCGGCTCTTCTTCGGATTCCTCCATCGGATCTTCCGACGGGTCCTCCTCCTCCGAGGTTTCTTCATCTGGAAAGACTTCCGTGGCCCTGGGACTTGCGGGAGTGTATTCCTCCTCTGAGTCAGATAGAATGATAATGTCTGGATGGTTCATGGTTTCTGCTAACAAGGTTCATTTGTACTCTTTTAGTTAGTTACAAAAACATTCTTAAAATCAGAAATTTTTATGTGCAGTTATAGTCTAGGGTACTAATGCAACCTAGTTCACTATAACTATGGCTCTGATACCAATCTGTCACACCCTGCTACCTCGGTTGGCAGTGAGACGTGACGAGTGCGGAAGCGTAACCATAATTATAACGAACGACCACTATATGGACGTTTTCGAAATATACATCATTAAAATTTAAAAATGTAATAATGTTTTACAGAATGAAAGGAATGAAGTTCGCGTAATACAGAGATTCTAATACATAATTAATGCGTCCAAAAATAATGCAGTCAAATCTCCGTTAGTTTCGAAATATGCATGCGACTCCATGAAATGCGGAAGCTTGAAAGTTGGTGTATCCGAAGGCACACTTGCCTTAATTACCTGAAAATACATGCTAAAATACGTCAACAAAATTGTTGGTGAGTTCATAGGTTTACCCGAAAAGACCAGTTGTATGGACATTATCAGATGCGTTGAATTTATAAAATCATAAATTCCATGAGATGTCACCGAAACTTAATTAGAATGAATTTGCCCCGAGCAGTATTCCCATACGTAATACCGTGAGTTGAATATATATGCACCCGCCGTTAGCTAAACCACTAACCCGAGTGGGGGACATGACTCCCAATAGATCTATCCACAATATATTCGCGCTTGCAAACAAATGCAACTAACGATTTCATGATATAAGGGCGGAAATCACATATGTAATACATAATAGAATCGAGAAGTTTTTGTGTCCATATAAAAACGAAGCATGCATTCCATCCCAAAACATAATAATGTGAAAAATGGGACTATGAAGACTCACCTTGTTGGTTTTTGATGATGTTTTTGGATCTGAGTTAAGCACTTGTTCGAATGGTTGAGACGAGTTCGGGTCAATATCATCATAATACGTGTTTGAATATTTTATGTACTTGGGGTGATGTATATAAATAATTTCGTAGGATTTCATATGTTGATACTGATTTGTAGTTACGTTCAAGTAATTTATTTAAAATTATAATTTGTTGTATTAATTCCGATTTACAAAAAAATGACTTTAAGTAGTTTATTTCCAAGGATATTTTGGTGCATGCATGCATGCATACGTACATATGTATTTATATATATATACGAAAATGCATACATATATGTACGAGCATGTGCATCATTACGAAAAGGGTATTCATACATTTTGCATGGAAAAATTTCACGAGTATTATGAAAACCGAGTTGTAAATGAAGAGTATTATATTTTAGTAAATGTATTTGATTTTTCATGTTTTATAAATTTTTAAGGTGAAAATAAAGTAAATAAGAAGAAAAAACTTACAAAAGTTTGAAGAACACTTGAACTTCTTGGCCGATTTTGTTTTGAGAGAGAATATGTGTGTTGGTGTGTTTTTGTTAAATGGGTTTGTCTTCTATTTATAGAAGAAAAAGGGTTATTAAAAATAATGATAAACTAATTAAAATTTAGTGAAATGATGAAAAGAAAATGTGTTTTCGGTTGAGTGTTGGACAAAATAAGTGTGGCCGATTTCATGATTGTATGTTGCATGGAGTTTAATAATAAAATAATACAAAAGTACAAGCTAGTTGTCCTTTAAAGGACAACTTACTTTTTAGAGTGATAAGTAGTATGGGTTTTCATATTTTATATTAATAAAAGTACAAAAGTGTGCACGAAAAGGTGATAGCAATAATTTCTGATATATATATATATACATACTTAGAAAATTTTCTGGAATGTTAAACTCGATTCAAGTGTGAATCGAGTTTTATGTAGTTTAATTCGAGTTTGGTTCAGTTTTGATCGAGTTTTGGGCTTCATCAATCGAGTTTCTTGCTTCATTATTCAAGTTTCCTTGCTTCATCAATCGAGATTTTTGCTTAACTATTCGAGTTTTGGGTAGTTTTATTCGAGTTTATTACATCAACATTCGAGTTTATCACTTACTTAATCGAGTTTCATACAACATTATTCGAGTTTACACTTACACGATTCGAGTTTCATGCAACATCCTTCGAGTTTATTGTTTCATCGTCCGAGGTTCATACTGTTCTATTCGAGTTTCATCCCTTAGAATTCGAGATTTGTATCTTCATCATTCGAGTTTTATACTGCATCATCCGAGAAAATTGTTTCTTTATTCGAGTTTCATCAAAGTGTTATTCGAGTTTAGATCTTTACTTAACCGAGTTTCATTATATCATTATTCGAGTTTATTACTTCTTTCATCGAGATTCATACAACACCATTCGAGTTTATTGATTTTATGATTCGAGATTCATATCACTTCATTCGAGTTTTATATTTAGTTAAATTTTGAGTTACATACCTTATTTTTAGGCCGGTTGTTACAACAGAACCAATCAATGTTGATATCCATGAATCCTCTACAAATGTGTTCAATACCAATGTCACTCCCTCAACAGATGAGCAAACTCAACATACCTATCTTTCTGATAATCAGGAAAGCTGTTATACAAGACCTGTTGTGAATGAAACTGGTGTTCAAGATACAAGAGAATCATCATTAAAACATGATCCTAAGTGGATCAGGTGTCACCCAAATGATCAAATAATAGGTGATCTCAATAAAGGTGTGAAGATAAGGTGGGACAGTCTTGGAAACTTTTGTATGTTTTCAAGTTTTGTGTCCCTGATGGAACCAAAGAAAATTGATGATGCACTGAAAGGTGCCAATTGGATCACTTCCGTGCAGGAAGAACATAATCAGTTTGAGAGAAACAAGGTATGGAAGTTGGTCCCCATGCCTAAAGGAAAACAATAATTGGCCAAAATGGGTTTTCGAAAACAAGATGGATAAGCAATATCATGTCATTATAAATAAGGCAAGAAGAAGGTATTGACTATGATTAAACATTTGCTCCTCTGTCTAGGCTAAAAGTAATTCGTTTGTTTCTGGCATATGCTACTCACAAAAGCATAAAGGTATTTCAAATGGATGTAAATAGTTCATTTTTGAATGTTAAGCTGCAAGAAGAGGTATATGTTAAGCAGCCTCCAGGTTTTGAAAAAATGAACATCATTCAGGTTTTGTCTATAAGTTGGACAAAGCACTCTATGGACTGAAACAAGCCCCCAAATACTGGTATGACACTCTTACTGATTTCCATATGAGCAATGGATATTCCAGAGGTAAAGTGGATACTACATTGTTCATAAAAAAGGTAAACTCTGATATTATGCTTGTTCAAATCTATGTGGATGATATTATATTTGGTTCTACTAATGAATAGCTATGTAAGAATTTTTCACTGCTCATGAAACCTAAGTACGAAATGAGCTTGATGGGTGAAGTAAAATTCTTTTCTAGGATTACCGGTTAAACAAACCTCAAATGGAATTATTTGAAATCAAAGAAAGTATACCTTAGATATTGAATGCTGTTGAGGCCTGTGGGAAGGCTGTTTCTATAACAGCTTATAGAGGTATGATTGGGAGCTTGCTATATCTAACAGCTAGTAGACCAGATATAATGTATGCTACCTGTTTATGTCCTAGGTTTCAAGCTGATCCAAAAGAATTACATCTAGCTGCTATAAAAATAATCTTCAGATACTTAAAGGGTACACCAGGTTTGGGTGTTTGATGTCACAAAAACTCTAGTCTTCATCTAATTGGCTACATAGATTCTGATTTTGCAGGTTGTAGGCTAGATAGAAAAAGCACAACAGGTTGGTTCCAACTCCTTGGTGGAAACTTGATTAGTTGGTACAACAACAAGCAGAACTCTCTGTCCACTTCTACTGCTGAAGCTGAGTATATTCCTGCTAGAAGCTACTGTGGACAGATCCTATGGATGCAGCATCAACTTGAGTATTATGGTTTGGTATATAGGGAATCTCTTATTCTATATGACAATACCAGTGCCATAGCCATTTCCAACAACCCTTTGTTCTACTCAAGAGCCAAGCATATAGAAAACAGACATCACTTCATAAGGAATTACATCCAAGAAGGTAATGTTGAGGTCACTTCGTTCATACAGAAGACAGCTTGCATATATTTTCACCAAACCTCTTGATGAAAATAGGTTTAATTCCCTTGTATGCAAGCTGTGAATGTTAAATAAAAGTGACTAAGTGTCATTACTGTTCAAAGGTTAGTTAAGAAAATGTGCTAAAATCTCAAACAACAGCTTTGGAGGAACAGGTTTCACCATTTTTGTACATGGCTAGTTCTTTAAGATTTGAATAGGTCTGACATCTAACAGGTTTGACAGAATAGCAATCATCAAACCTGTTCTGTTGTCTAAACCTGAAACCCACACACTCTGTATTCTGTCATGTAAGGCAAGCCTTGTAATATGTTCAGTTATTGAACAGGTTTCAGATTGAAACCTGTCCTTAAATAACTGCATAGGTTTCATAAACAGGTTACAGATTGATCAATTTTGGATGAAATTCTTTCATCTCAGGTTTGAGCACCAGCTTTGAACATCCACTTTTAATTAACATTACTTCACTATCACTGTTCTGTTAGTCATCACATTTCAAATCAATTGCCCTTTTGTCTCTCCCACGCGCTCACATTCCAAATCCTAGAAATACTCACTATCACTGTTTCATCTTCTTCTTCCCTAATGTGACACTATATATATCCATGCTCTCTAAGAAAACCCTAACTACCATCAAAGGACTTTGTGCCTATGATTGTGCATTCTCATCAACTTCAAGAATGGCTTCTCATTGTCTCTGCAGTTTTGGGTGATGATGTTGTAAAACACCCATCTGTCACCACCACACTAACCATCAAACCCACCAACTATGTCGCAAATCTGACCATACCTAAAAACTATGTTGGAAAAGGTTATGAACCCATGGTTGAATACCTGAAAGCTCACCCCTTGCACTATGCCATGACAGCCACTCTAGGTGTCATGTATCAAGAAATGGTCTATGAATTCTTCTACACTTGTTCCTATGATTCTGCCACTAAGGCCATTCGAGGAACTATTCTCAACAACACTCAGGTTCTTGAGATCACTACTGATCTATTCCAGGAGGTACTCCATCTTCCTGTGGTTGAAAAGTATGATAAACCACAACCTAAATATCAACAAATGGGTAACTTGCTGAGATGTTGTGGCGTATCTGCACCAAGGGTGGGAGCTACATTGTTCAGGAAGGAGTTAGCCCCAACCTTCAGCTTTCTCTTTGGCTCTGTGGTGCTGAGTTTAAGCTGCAATGTTGGTTCCTTTGACTAGCTTAGCAGAGATGAAGTTCAAGTGGCTCTGCAGTTTGTGGATGAGACTACACTGAATATGGCCAGATGGATCTTTTGAAGTCTGAGGGCCTTTGTGGAACAGGACCAACGTTCCTCATCTGTAAGGTATCCCAGATTCTTAAGTCTTATATTCAAGCATATTTGTGGTGACACTCTATACAAGTCCCAACCATTTCTAATGTCAATGGTGTGTCCTGTCATTGGAAAAGTCTGAAGCTACTGGATCAAGGACAAAACATGCTCTGAAGTCCACTACAGCTGGGCATGTCACCAAGAAGGCCAGAAAAACCAAGTCTGCACCCTTAGTCTCTATGCGTAAGGGGGAGCAGGATGACATCCCAGGTTCGTTTGTTGAACCAGTGGCATTTGTGGTCGGTGGTTTTGTGCCACCTAAGACACGGAACCGGTCTCACCACCTATTTCCAGCCCAATCTCCTCTCCTCTCCAGTCCAAACACAACAACATGCCACTTCTCCAACCACCTACTCTAGGCTAAGGAAGAAATCCTTAGCCAGAAAGAAAACAGCCAGCCTACCTACCCAACACAACCCTTCCTCTCAACAGGAGTCAGTTGAAAGAGAAGCTACCCGTGTTGTATCCTCTTCTCCTATCTTAGAAAGAGGTGCAACCTCTATGGAGCTTGCTTGACTCCAACCTGAGTCCATCCAAAGTCAGCTTAAGCCTGCTGGTTCCTCCCAACAGAAACAAGTTGTATATATGGAGACTACCACATCAACTTTCCCTCCTTCTCAACAAGGTGAGGACATTGAAAGACATAAGTTCTCTCCGTTCCACACTGAGTCCACACTGTCCCCCAGACACATTTCTCCTACACAACCTGAGTCTGCACAAGGTGCCAAAGCAGTTCGTTCACGCCCATCAACTGATCAGCCTTCAACTTCTGCTCCTCATGATGCAAATGATCAATCCCCATTATCTGCTGGAGGACCAATATCCTAGACTGGTGATCCTCAGGGTATAAAACAACCCTTTTGTGAAGGCTTTCCCCTGAAGCAAATTCCATCACCAGTTTTCACCACTGACGATGTTGAAATGCACACCACCTCACCCCATGAAGAAGTACATCAAAACCAAGGCACTATTGAGGGTACCACCCATATCTTTGATGCACTATCCCAG
This sequence comes from Centrapalus pauciflorus, assembly GCA_020465985.1. Lineage (NCBI taxonomy): Eukaryota > Viridiplantae > Streptophyta > Magnoliopsida > Asterales > Asteraceae > Centrapalus > Centrapalus pauciflorus. Next base: position 36,083 of record JAANYP010003114.1, read on the forward strand.
TGGGTCTTAAGAGGCAAACCACTCCAATCACATTACCTCATGATGCACGTTTGGCCACTGCTGAAGGTATCAATGACCCCTCTAAGTTAGGTCACTTGTCCTTTGCACAAGCTATGAAACTTTTATCATCTGTGCCACTACCATCAACAAGTGAACGTACTACACCACCATCATCTCCCTCCACTCAATCTAAACACTCCACCCATACTCCTCCATCTCCAAAAGATTTGTCCTTGAAGGAACAAATTACGATGCAGTCTTCCAAGGTTGATACTTTGGAAAAATCCATGACCGCCTTTCATTCTACTATTGCAGACTCCGTATCTGCACAGCTTGCAGGATTTATTGATTCGTTCAAGTCATCCTTTCCATCACCGTCTCCATAACTTGACTACTCCTCCCAGCTGCATGCACTCGCTGCACAGCTGCAACAACTCTCCACTTCTCTATTCTCTCTTCTTTCAAATCAACAGGACTTTGTGTCCAGCTTGGCAGCTGTTTCCCAACAACTGTCAAGTAATCCTGAAACCTGTTCTACTACTCTTGCTTCCCCTTAGCCTCTTTGAATACCTTAATGGCATCCCTGTCTAACTCTATGGTATCAAGATTTTAGGATGTGCATGAATCCATCAACATAATTCTTGCACAACTTAAGAGTCTGATGTTCAGTCACATTGACAGGGTTTTCATATCCATTCTTTCAGCCACTGCCACTTCTCAATCAACCTCTCTAGAACACTGCCTTACCTAGTTAGCTAAGGTAAAGGACAACCTGGCTTTCTTAGTGCATAGCCTGGTGGTATCTAAACCTGTTAGTGCACCCTGTGTGACGATAGCTCTCTAAGTATAGACATATTTTGTAAAAGTCAATTTGATTGTTATTACATATTAACAAGTGTTTGATATATGTTTGTTATATGTTTGATTATATATGTTTGGTATTGATTGTATGTATGTTTGAACATGGTGTAATGTGTTACAATAAGTTCAAACATATGTTCAAAGATAAGTTCAACGATAAGTTCAAACATAAGTTTGAAGCATAAGATTCGAATTTGTAGAGGACAAGTTCGAAAGGCCTTAGGCTTATTCGAACTTGTCCTAGGTAAATTCGAACCAGGTGTTATATTTAAGGGTTAATTCGATTAATTAAGTAGTTTTTGTAGAAGCTTAATCAGAGCTTAAGCAAAAGGCGATCTCGTACATGCAAGTTTCAGATTGTTTGTTCTTGGAGAGAATCACATGTCGGGACGTTCCGTTGTTCGTCTATCACAGTGTGTGTCTCCGTGTTTCGTGTGCGTGGTCTATCCGTCAAGCCGCTAACGGGGATTCCACACTCGTTGGAAGGTGTCGCGTCAAGATAGGATCCGTAGAAAGGCGACCTTACAAGTGGTATCAGAGACTTAAGGGTGTTCGTGGTGTTCTTCGTGTTACAAGCATCATCTGTGGTTTCTTGACGTTTTTGGACGGAAAAATCACTTTTTGGGTTAATTTTTCGAGTTATTCAAGCAAGAAAACGGGGAAAAGTTCATATTAGTTCATCATTTTGGTCGAAATCATAGATTTTAATCCTAAAAACTTTGGTTTAAACTGAAAAGTTGAAAAAATCGAACTTTTGGCCGTTTTTCGAACTTGGGCCGCTCGAACATAAGGGGGTATTAGGGTTTGTTCGAATTTTGTCAGAAATTTGAATTTGTCAGAAAATACGCCCTCGAATTAATTTTAGGGTTTGATTCGAATTTAACTGCTTCGAATTTTCTCACATTCGAATTTATTCAAATTCGAACTTAATATGAACTTCGAAACTGTCAGATTTTCGAATATGTTGATTTCAAACTTAATTCGAATTTAATTTCAAACCAATTTAATATTAATCAAATTCGAACTTACACAAGTTCGAAAGGGTTAATTTAAATTGATTTCAAATTAAATTAATTAAGTTTTAATTCAAAAAGTTTAAGAAAGAATGAGAAGCTTACAAAAGTTTATCGAAATGGACCATGAAGCCGGTAAGGCAAATTCACCACCCAAGCTGATGAAGTTGGAAGACTATTATTGGTGGATGGATAGGTTCGCCGAATTTGCTCGTTTCAACGATATGCGTATGTGGATTTGTATCGATGAGGGATATGTGCCACCTACGACAGAAGTTGATGGTCGAGCAAAGAGTCTTATCATATCAAAAGATGAAAGATGATGATAAGAAACAATATGAGGCCGAGAACCTAGCATTCTCGTTTATCCAAATGGCGTTACCTCAGGAAATCCGACACACATTCAGAAATCATCGAACAGCAAAAGAGTTATGGGATGCACTAGAGAAATGGTGTGAGGGAAATCCTCGGCTTAGGAAAGGTAGAACGGAGATGCTCAAGCAGCAGTTCGCAATTTTCAAGGCGCTCAAAACGAAAAGCTGGACGAGACTATCACAAGGTTCTATCACTTGTTGACAGAGTTAGACAATCACGATGTCGAGTATCGTGAATTAGAGAAGATTGAGAAGCTTCTGGATGCTTTACCAGCAAAATGGGAGATGTACGTAGCGCTGATAAAGCATGATGAGGAGAAATTTGAGACTCTAACTCTAGAAGGAGTCATTGGAACGCTGAGGGCTTATAACTTTCAGTTACTGAAGAACGAACGGGAATATGAGCAAGTACAGGATCCGGATATGTATTTTGAGATGTCCAAACCTTCAGTCGCAAATGAACTAAAGACAACTACAGCATTCTATACGGGTGAAACATCGACTCCAGTAGAAGTAGACGACTCAGGGAGCCGGGCATTCTTAGGGTACTCCAAAGCAGAAGAAAAACCGACTCAATCCACATCTACGTCACAGGGATATTCAAGAATGCCAATGAGCGCAAAATCAGCTGAAGATCATCTGAATCTTTTGGCTTCATTTGTCACCGCGTACGGCAATTGCATTCAAGGGAAAATAAACGATCCTGCACTATGGGATGAAGACTATGATCAGGTAGATCCTGATGATTTGGAAGAAATGGATCTTCAATGGCAACTGTCCATGGTGACTCAGAGAGTCAAGAGATTCAAAAAACGGACAGGCAGAAATCTGAACGTCAGCAATAATAAGATTGGATTCTACAAATCCAAAGTTAAGTGCTACAACTTCCAGGGGTTAGGACATTTTGCCTGCTAATTCAATTAATCAAGCGAACATAGCCGGTCTGTTAACGAATGTCACATCTGACAGACAACTTGATGGAACGTACGACTAGACTACACATCCAGAGTCTAATGCTAGAGCCTTCATGGCTGAAGTAACAGAGAGTGGCAGTGTCAGAGCAGAGGAAGAAACAGAGGACAGACACAAGAATGATACAAGTCCTGTGCTGGTGGAAAAGTCAGACAATCAGACCATTCTAGAGTTTATGCACAAATGGCAAACGTGGAATTAGTTCACGCACAGGTAATTCTAAACTTTTCTATATTCCGAGATTTATGTGCTTTCTGTGCTACTTCTAATGATAGATTATATTTAGTGCTTAGAAACGCATACTAATTTAACTACTCAAATTGAATCCTTAAAATCTGTTGGTACATCCGGTGTGACGACAGCAATCTAGTTTTGTTATTGATATAATGATTGTGTTTGATGTTTACATTTGCATGGTAAGTTCTATACTATCATAATAAGTTCTAGAATAAGTTTTATAATAAGTTCTAGAAATAAGTTCTAGAATAAGTTCTAGAAATAAGTTTTAGAATAAGTTCTAGAACAAGTTCAAACATAAGTTCAAAGGAACAAGTTCGAAGACAAGTTCAAAGGAACAAGTTCGAAGACAAGTTCAAAGGAACAAGTTCGAAGACAATTTCAAAGGAACAAGTTCGAAAACAAGTTCAAAGGAACAAGTTCAAAGACAAGTTCAAAGGAACAAGTTCAAAAGAACAAGTTCAAAGACAAGTTCAAAGGAACAAGTTCAAAGACAAGTTCAAAGAATAAGTTCAAAGGGTAGAGTTTGAACTTAGTGAAGACAAGTTCGAGAGGAGCGTCTTCTCGAACTTGTCGTCTATATATTGAACTTTTCATTGTGAAATTAGGTATCTTCGACGGCTCAGAGGTTCTATCGAACTTGAGAGCAAAAAGAGCATCCGGGTGAACGATGTTTTTGCAGAAGTTTAATCAGAGCTTAAACAAATAGGCGATCTCGAACTTGCAAGTGTCAAAGAGTTTGTTCTTGGAGAGAATCACATGTAGGGACGATCCTTTGTTCGTCTAGCACTGTGTGTGTCTCCGGTGTTTCGTGTGCGTGGTCTGTCCGTCAATCCGCTAACGAGGATTCCGCACTCGTTGGACGGTGTCGCGTCAAGATAGGATCCGTAGGAAGGCGACCTTACAAAATCATATAATGCTAGCCTCCTAGATATAAAAGAAGATCTTAGGGATAAGCTGAAAGCAGATGCTCAAGATGTCATAGTTCTAAAAGACAAACTAAGTGAGCAGTGTGTCAGGATAGAACTAATGTATGAGCTTGTTGAGGCGTTAACCAAAGAGCTTAAGATTAAAGAGGTAGAGCTAGCTGAAGCTAAGGTTAAAGTTGCCGAGGAAAATAGTAAATTAGAAAAGTTTAGGAATTCTTCAATGAATCTTGGGAAGATCTTAGATGCAAAGCGTCAGTCTAAGAAACCAGTAGGTTTAGGATATAACGAGAGTCCTCCACCTTTTAATGATAACTATGTGCCTCAGCCTCAGGATAAAACTAATAAACCATTTGAATCAGAGGTAACAACTGAACATGTGTCTGAATCTGTTAAGGATAGAGAAACTAAGGTGGCTAATAACAGTGGCACGATTAAGAAAGCCAAATTTGTGCAGTCTTCTAGTCATAAGATTGTAGGAGAAGCCAAACCTTACTTTAATGATCTGAAAGAGGAAAAAGTCACGATAGTGTAGAGGAAAGAACTTGACATAAGTGAGACACCTAAGTCAAAGGGCACTCATAAGAAGTCTATTGATAAAATGTCTTGTTTTAGATGTCATGAAAGGGGTCATGTTGCTTCTAGTTGTCCATATAGGAAGGTAGAATCTACACCTAATGTTGGAAAGCCAGAACAACATAAACCCTCACCAAGTGTAGCAAGCACAAGCAGTTCTCAACACACTGAGAAGATTCTTCAAGCCACACCAAAGACTGCTGTGAAACAAACACCTGTGTCAGGAAGACCAAAGGAAGTGGTTAGGCCTAATTCACCGAATAGAGTTCCAAATCAACCTAGGTCAGGACCTCAACAAAATTATAGGATTACTACACCTAGAAGAGCTTACACTCCGGTTAGGTCTCATACTCCTGTAAGACATCAGACACCAGGTAGAGCCCAGGGATATCAATCTGAAATGCCCTATGATAGAAATTATTCGAGGGCTCCACAGCAAATGCCTAACCAAAGGCCTAGACTGAACTTAAATCAGTCAGCACCACAACAGGTTCTCAATCAAACACCCAAGTCACCTGAAAGGAGAGATGGGTATTTGAAGGAGTTCACGTATGTGGATGAGAATGGTATTACCAAGTCATTCATGGCTGGAAACAAAGGAGGAAATATCACCGTTACCTGAGTGGTCACTAATGGGACTATCAAACTTGATCAAGTTTACCACGTTGATAAACTTGATCACAATCTCATTAGTGTATCTCAAATCTGTGATAAGAAGAACTCACTGATTTTCACTGACATTGAGGCGTTAGTGCTAAAGCAGGGATTTAAAGTACCTGAAGAGTGGATAATGATGAGAGCCCCAAGGAAGAATGATTTGTACATGGTAGACATGAATAAACCGGATTCTTCAATGGGACCAATATGTCTTTTATTTAAAGCTTCAGAGACTGAATCAGTCTTATGGGACAGACGCATGGCTCACTTGCACCTGAGAAAAATGAACTATATCACTAAACATGGACTGGTGCAAGGTGTCCTGATGAAGAGTTTTCAGTTTGAAGACAAGTGTGTACCGTGCAAGAAAGGCAAACAATACAACAAATCACACAAGTCAAAGACTTAGAACTCTATAGCTTCCACTTTCGATTTGTTGCATATGGACCTGTTCGGACCAATCAACAAAAGGAGTATAGGTGGTAGTTGGTACTGTTTAGTTATCGCTGATGATTAGTCACGATTTTCATGGGTTTTCTTTTTAGGTACGAAGGACGAGACAGCTGCAAAGTTGATTGGGTTCTTAGACCAAGTCGAAAACTCCTATGAGACGAGGGTAAAATGTATCAGAAGTGATAACAGAACCGAGTTTAAAAACACAGTAATTGGTGTATATTGCCTATCCTTTGGCATAGTGCATCAATTTAGTGCACCATATGAGCCACAAGAAAATGGGGTGGCAGAACGAAAGAACAGGACTTTGATTGAGGCAGCAAGGACCATGCTCTCGGATTCAAAGCTTCCTACCATGTTTTGGGCGGAGGCAGTGAATACCGCCTGGCATGTTTTAAATCGGGTCCTTACTGTCAAATCATTGAACAAAACCTGTTATGAAGTTCTGAATAAAAGACCACCAAATTTAACTGGCTTCGAACCGTTTGGGGTACCGTTTACTTTAATGAAAAAAAAACATCAACCTAAGTTTGGTGAAAAGGCTGACGAAGGGTATTTCCTAGGTTATGTGCCTAACTCACCAAACAAACGGGTTTTTAACGAAACAAATGGTACGGTAGAGATTGTGTATAACATTGATGTAACAAGTTATGCACAGAACCCCAAACAGGTCCGGAATGGATATTTGATTATGACAAATTGTTTTAATCATTTAACATTCCTTTGGATGGAAATGCAGGTACAACTGAACATGACTTATCGTCATGAAATCTGAATGATGACGGTCAAGGTTTTCCAAAGACGAGCATTCCATCAACTTATGAGCCTACATCGACAGAAGATGGGTCTCCAGCAAAGAATGATTCTGAGTTACCTACAAACGAGAATCAGGCTACAAATTCTAACTCTAAAGACAGTGATCATGAGGAAGAGAATGTAGCATCTGAAGTCTTTCCCCCGTTAGGTGAAATAGGATCAAACTTAGGAGATATTCTTAGGGTCGACGAGATCGAAACATCGAGTATTAATAAGGATCATCCGGTTGAGAGCATCATAGGAAATCCGAATGTTGGTGTGAGGACTAGGGGTAGTTTGAATAACAACACGGTGCTGTTGTCGATGATTAATGACTCCGAGGCTTTCACACTTGCCTGTATTTAGGGCTGTGCAAAATAACCGAACCCGAATAACCCACCCAAACCGAATCTTAAACGGGTTATTTGGGTCGGGTTATTCAGTTTTTGATTTTGTTAATCGGGTTAAATGGTACCCGAATGATACATTCGGTTCGGGGATCGGGTAGAGTTCAAGTTTATTCGGTACCCAAATAACCCGAATAACCCGTTTAAATTTTAAATTCCTAATATTAATTAGAAGTAGAATTGTTCATATATAAAATTGTAAAGATTTAAATACCCAATTTTAATAGCCAAACCATTTAACCCGTGTACCCAAATTACCCAACCCATTTAACACGTTTAAACTAATTTGTAAAGCATTTTATTTTTTATATCAAAACCGAATAACCCGTTTAACGCAAACCGATTAACCCGATACCCATTTAACCCGAAACCAATTAACCCGTTTCCTTATTTGGTTCGGGTTCGGCCAAAGAACCCACAATATCAAACCTGAATAACCTGAAGCGAATAACCCGATACCCATTTAACCTGCCCGAATAACACCCCTACCTGTATTCATGTTTCATTTCGCAAGTAGAGCCGAAGGATGTGCAAATGGCAGTGAAAGACAACTCTTGGATTGAAGCGATGCAAGAAGAACTGTCTCAATTCAGAAAGCTGGAAGTTTGGAGTTAGTTCCGTTACCTCGAGGAGAAGTTGCAATAGGAACCAAGTGGGTTTTTAAGTGCAAGAGAGATGACCGGGGTATTGTGACTCGCAACAAGGCAAGACTTGTAGTAACGGGTTTCAACCAAGAGGAAGGAATCTATTACAATGAAGTTTTTGCGCCAGTGGCTAGGCTTGAGGCAATCCGTTTGTTTCTAGCCTTTGCATCCTTCCAAGGATTTAAAGTCTATCAGTTGGATGTAAAGAGTGCATTCCTGTATGGCAAAGTGAAGGAACTGGTGTATGTTGAACAACCACCCGGGTTCACTGATCTGAAGTTTCCCGACAGAGTGTATCGACTGGATAAGGCTCTGTATGGATTGCATCAGGCACCCAGGGCATGGTATGAGACATTTTCAACGCATCTTTTAGACAATGGGTTTGAAAGAGGGAGAATTTTTAGTACACTGTTTGTGAAGAGAAAGGGTGAACATTTCATCTTGGTACAAGTGTACGTTGATGATATTATTTTCAGGTCATCAGACGAGCAAGTGTGCAAAGATTTCGAGAAGGTGATGAAGTCTATGTTTGTGATGAGTGCAATCGGAGAGCTGAACTTCTTTCTGGGTTTGCAAGTTGAACAGAGGATGGAGGGAATGTTTATCCATCAGACGAAGTAAATCTACGATACTCTAGAGCGCTTCGGGATGGAGGGATCAAAGCTGACTGCTCACTTTAGCACACCGATTCAAGTGAATCACAATCTCGGACCGGGTACAGAAAGTGATACTGATGTGGATCCGACTTTATATCGGGCCATGATCGGGTCACTCATGTATTTAACTGCTTCTAGACCTGACATTATGTTTGCTGTGTGTATTTGTGCTAGGTTTCAAGCCAATCCGAAAGAAATGCATATGAAAGCTGTGAAGACTATGATCAGGTAGATCCTGATGATTTGGAAGAAATGGATCTTCAATGGCAACTGTCCATGGTGACTCAGAGAGTCAAGAGATTCAAAAAACGGACAGGCAGAAATCTGAACGTCAGCAATAATAAGATTGGATTCTACAAATCCAAAGTTAAGTGCTACAACTTCCAGGGGTTAGGACATTTTGCCTGCTAATTCAATTAATCAAGCGAACATAGCCGGTCTGTTAACGAATGTCACATCTGACAGACAGCTTGATGGAACGTACGACCAGACTACACATCCAGAGTCTAATGCTAGAGCCTTCATGGCTGAAGTAACAGAGACTGGCAGTGTCAGAGCAGAGGAAGAAACAGAGGACAGACACAAGAATGATACAAGTCCTGTGCTGGTGGAAAAGTCAGACAATCAGACCATTCTAGAGTTTATGCACAAATGGCAAACGTGGAATTAGTTCACGCAAAGGTAATTCTGAACTTTTCTATATTCCGAGATTTATGTGCTTTCTGTGCTACTTCTAATGATAGATTATATTTAGTGCTTAGAAACGCATACTAATTTAACTACTCAAATTGAATCCTTAAAATCTGTTGGTACATCCGGTGTGACGACAGCAATCTAGTTTTGTTATTGATATAATGATTGTGTTTGATGTTTACATTTGCATGGTAAGTTCTATACTATCATAATAAGTTCTAGAATAAGTTTTATAATAAGTTCTAGAAATAAGTTCTAGAATAAGTTCTAGAAATAAGTTTTAGAATAAGTTCTAGAACAAGTTCAAACATAAGTTCAAAGGAACAAGTTCGAAGACAAGTTCAAAGGAACAAGTTCGAAGACAAGTTCAAAGGAACAAGTTCGAAGACAATTTCAAAGGAACAAGTTCGAAAACAAGTTCAAAGGAACAAGTTCAAAGACAAGTTCAAAGGAACAAGTTCAAAAGAACAAGTTCAAAGACAAGTTCAAAGGAACAAGTTCAAAGACAAGTTCAAAGAATAAGTTCAAAGGGTAGAGTTTGAACTTAGTGAAGACAAGTTCGAGAGGAGCGTCTTCTCGAACTTGTCGTCTATATATTGAACTTTTCATTGTGAAATTAGGTATCTTCGACGGCTCAGAGGTTCTATCGAACTTGAGAGCAAAAAGAGCATCCGGGTGAACGATGTTTTTGCAGAAGTTTAATCAGAGCTTAAACAAATAGGCGATCTCGAACTTGCAAGTGTCAAAGAGTTTGTTCTTGGAGAGAATCACATGTAGGGACGATCCTTTGTTCGTCTAGCACTGTGTGTGTCTCCGGTGTTTCGTGTGCGTGGTCTGTCCGTCAATCCGCTAACGAGGATTCCGCACTCGTTGGACGGTGTCGCGTCAAGATAGGATCCGTAGGAAGGCGACCTTACAAAATCATATAATGCTAGCCTCCTAGATATAAAAGAAGATCTTAGGGATAAGCTGAAAGCAGATGCTCAAGATGTCATAGTTCTAAAAGACAAACTAAGTGAGCAGTGTGTCAGGATAGAACTAATGTATGAGCTTGTTGAGGCGTTAACCAAAGAGCTTAAGATTAAAGAGGTAGAGCTAGCTGAAGCTAAGGTTAAAGTTGCCGAGGAAAATAGTAAATTAGAAAAGTTTAGGAATTCTTCAATGAATCTTGGGAAGATCTTAGATGCAAAGCGTCAGTCTAAGAAACCAGTAGGTTTAGGATATAACGAGAGTCCTCCACCTTTTAATGATAACTATGTGCCTCAGCCTCAGGATAAAACTAATAAACCATTTGAATCAGAGGTAACAACTGAACATGTGTCTGAATCTGTTAAGGATAGAGAAACTAAGGTGGCTAATAACAGTGGCACGATTAAGAAAGCCAAATTTGTGCAGTCTTCTAGTCATAAGATTGTAGGAGAAGCCAAACCTTACTTTAATGATCTGAAAGAGGAAAAAGTCACGATAGTGTAGAGGAAAGAACTTGACATAAGTGAGACACCTAAGTCAAAGGGCACTCATAAGAAGTCTATTGATAAAATGTCTTGTTTTAGATGTCATGAAAGGGGTCATGTTGCTTCTAGTTGTCCATATAGGAAGGTAGAATCTACACCTAATGTTGGAAAGCCAGAACAACATAAACCCTCACCAAGTGTAGCAAGCACAAGCAGTTCTCAACACACTGAGAAGATTCTTCAAGCCACACCAAAGACTGCTGTGAAACAAACACCTGTGTCAGGAAGACCAAATGAAGTGGTTAGGCCTAATTCACCGAATAGAGTTCCAAATCAACCTAGGTCAGGACCTCAACAAAATTATAGGATTACTACACCTAGAAGAGCTTACACTCCGGTTAGGTCTCATACTCCTGTAAGACATCAGACACCAGGTAGACCCCAGGGATATCAATCTGAAATGCCCTATGATAGAAATTATTCGAGGGCTCCACAGCAAATGCCTAACCAAAGGCCTAGACTGAACTTAAATCAGTCAGCACCACAACAGGTTCTCAATCAAACACCCAAGTCACCTGAAAGGAGAGATGGGTATTTGAAGGAGTTCACGTATGTGGATGAGAATGGTATTACCAAGTCATTCATGGCTGGAAACAAAGGAGGAAATATCACTGTTACCTGAGTGGTCACTAATGGGACTATCAAACTTGATCAAGTTTACCACGTTGATAAACTTGATCACAATCTCATTAGTGTATCTCAAATCTGTGATAAGAAGAACTCACTGATTTTCACTGACATTGAGGCGTTAGTGCTAAAGCAGGGATTTAAAGTACCTGAAGAGTGGATACTGATGAGAGCCCCAAGGAAGAATGATTTGTACATGGTAGACATGAATAAACCGGATTCTTCAATGGGACCAATATGTCTTTTATTTAAAGCTTCAGAGACTGAATCAGTCTTATGGGACAGACGCATGGCTCACTTGCACCTGAGAAAAATGAACTATATCACTAAACATGGACTGGTGCAAGGTGTCCTGATGAAGAGTTTTCAGTTTGAAGACAAGTGTGTACCGTGCAAGAAAGGCAAACAATACAACAAATCACACAAGTCAAAGACTTAGAACTCTATAGCTTCCACTTTCGATTTGTTGCATATGGACCTGTTCGGACCAATCAACAAAAGGAGTATAGGTGGTAGTTGGTACTGTTTAGTTATCGCTGATGATTAGTCACGATTTTCATGGGTTTTCTTTTTAGGTACGAAGGACGAGACAGCTGCAAAGTTGATTGGGTTCTTAGACCAAGTCGAAAACTCCTATGAGACGAGGGTAAAATGTATCAGAAGTGATAACAGAACCGAGTTTAAAAACACAGTAATTGGTGTATATTGCTTATCCTTTGGCATAGTGCATCAATTTAGTGCACCATATGAGCCACAACAAAATGGGGTGGCAGAACGAAAGAACAGGACTTTGATTGAGGCAGCAAGGACCATGCTCTCGGATTCAAAGCTTCCTACCATGTTTTGGGCGGAGGCAGTGAATACCGCCTGGCATGTTTTAAATCGGGTCCTTACTGTCAAATCATTGAACAAAACCTGTTATGAAGTTCTGAATAAAAGACCACCAAATTTAACTGGCTTCGAACCGTTTGGGGTACCGTTTACTTTAATGAAAAAAAAACATCAACCTAAGTTTGGTGAAAAGGCTGACGAAGGGTATTTCCTAGGTTATGTGCCTAACTCACCAAACAAACGGGTTTTTAACGAAACAAATGGTACGGTAGAGATTGTGTATAACATTGATGTAACAAGTTATGCACAGAACCCCAAACAGGTCCGGAATGGATATTTGATTATGACAAATTGTTTTAATCATTTAACATTCCTTTGGATGGAAATGCAGGTACAACTGAACATGACTTATCGTCATGAAATCTGAATGATGACGGTCAAGGTTTTCCAAAGACGAGCATTCCATCAACTTATGAGCCTACATCGACAGAAGATGGGTCTCCAGCAAAGAATGATTCTGAGTTACCTACAAACGAGAATCAGGCTACAAATTCTAACTCTAAAGACAGTGATCATGAGGAAGAGAATGTAGCATCTGAAGTCTTTCCCCCGTTAGGTGAAATAGGATCAAACTTAGGAGATATTCTTAGGGTCGACGAGATCGAAACATCGAGTATTAATAAGGATCATCCGGTTGAGAGCATCATAGGAAATCCGAATGTTGGTGTGAGGACTAGGGGTAGTTTGAATAACAACACGGTGCTGTTGTCGATGATTAATGACTCCGAGGCTTTCACACTTGCCTGTATTTAGGGCTGTGCAAAATAACCGAACCCGAATAACCCACCCAAACCGAATCTTAAACGGGTTATTTGGGTCGGGTTATTCAGTTTTTGATTTTGTTAATCGGGTTAAATGGTACCCGAATGATACATTCGGTTCGGGGATCGGGTAGAGTTCAAGTTTATTCGGTACCCAAATAACCCGAATAACCCGTTTAAATTTTAAATTCCTAATATTAATTAGAAGTAGAATTGTTCATATATAAAATTGTAAAGATTTAAATACCCAATTTTAATAGCCAAACCATTTAACCCGTGTACCCAAATTAACCAACCCATTTAACACGTTTAAACTAATTTGTAAAGCATTTTATTTTTTATATCAAAACCGAATAACCCGTTTAACGCAAACCGATTAACCCGATACCCATTTAACCCGAAACCAATTAACCCGTTTCCTTATTTGGTTCGGGTTCGGCCAAAGAACCCACAATATCAAACCTGAATAACCTGAAGCGAATAACCCGATACCCATTTAACCTGCCCGAATAACACCCCTACCTGTATTCATGTTTCATCTCGCAAGTAGAGCCGAAGAATGTGCAAATGGCAGTGAAAGACAACTCTTGGATTGAAGCGATGCAAGAAGAACTGTCTCAATTCAGAAAGCTGGAAGTTTGGAGTTAGTTCCGTTACCTCGAGGAGAAGTTGCAATAGGAACCAAGTGGGTTTTTAAGTGCAAGAGAGATGACCGGGGTATTGTGACTCGCAACAAGGCAAGACTTGTAGTAACGGGTTTCAACCAAGAGGAAGGAATCTATTACAATGAAGTGTTTGCGCCAGTGGCTAGGCTTGAGGCAATCCGTTTGTTTCTAGCCTTTGCATCCTTCCAAGGATTTAAAGTCTATCAGTTGGATGTAAAGAGTGCATTCCTGTATGGCAAAGTGAAGGAACTGGTGTATGTTGAACAACCACCCGGGTTCACTGATCTGAAGTTTCCCGACAGAGTGTATCGACTGGATAAGGCTCTGTATGGATTGCATCAGGCACCCAGGGCATGGTATGAGACATTATCAACTCATCTTTTAGACAATGGGTTTGAAAGAGGGAGAATTTTTAGTACACTGTTTGTGAAGAGAAAGGGTGAACATTTCATCTTGGTACAAGTGTACGTTGATGATATTATTTTCAGGTCATCAGACGAGCAAGTGTGCAAAGATTTCGAGAAGGTGATGAAGTCTATGTTTGTGATGAGTGCAATCGGAGAGCTGAACTTCTTTCTGGGTTTGCAAGTTGAACAGAGGATGGAGGGAATGTTTATCCATCAGACGAAGTAAATCTACGATACTCTAGAGCGCTTCGGGATGGAGGGATCAAAGCTGACTGCTCACTTTAGCACACCGATTCAAGTGAATCACAATCTCGGACCGGGTACAGAAAGTGATACTGATGTGGATCCGACTTTATATCGGGCCATGATCGGGTCACTCATGTATTTAACTGCTTCTAGACCTGACATTATGTTTGCTGTGTGTATTTGTGCTAGGTTTCAAGCCAATCCGAAAGAAATGCATATGAAAGCTGTGAAGCGGATTCTGAGATACCTTAAGTCGAAACCGAAGCTGGGACTTTGGTATCACGCGGAAGCATTCACGGATTCAGACTATGGAGGTTGCAGCTTGAATCGAATTCAACAACTGGAGGTTGTCAGTTCCTTGGAGGGAGACTCGTATCCTGGCAATGCAAGAAACAGACTTCGGTAGTCGTGTCAACGTGCAAGGCCGAATATGTAGCTGCTGGTAGTTGCTGTTCACAGGTTTTGTGGATACAACAACAATTGCGGGATTACGGTTTGACTTATACTCATACTCCCAGTAGGATAGATAACCAATCTACTATTGCTATAACTAATAATCCAGTTAAACACAGTAAAACAAAGCACATAGACATAAGACATCATTTTATACATGATTGTGCTGAAAAGAACTTAATAAAGCTGGTAAAAATGGCAACGGAAGATAACAATGCTGATTTGTTCACTAAAGCTTTTGATAAGTCACGTTTTGAGTTGTTAGTTCAACTGAATGGTATGCGTAATCCAGAGTAACTTGACCTTCGTAGTATTTATCTCTTTTTCGTTAGTAGTTAAGTAGAATTTCTTTCTTTTTATAGTAACTT
The DNA here is from genome assembly GCA_020465985.1 of Centrapalus pauciflorus. Taxonomy (NCBI): domain Eukaryota; kingdom Viridiplantae; phylum Streptophyta; class Magnoliopsida; order Asterales; family Asteraceae; genus Centrapalus; species Centrapalus pauciflorus. Next base: position 51,279 of record JAANYP010003114.1, read on the forward strand.
AGTAGTTTCCTTTTATAGTAAGTTCATAGGTTACTTTATTAGCTTTGAAAAACAAAGGAAAAAAGAGAGAAAACCATAAAAAGCTCAAAAAAATGAGAATATTAAAAAATAGAGTTAAGTCTTAGATACATAGGTTCAAAGTGATGAAAATTAGCACAGTCGATACAATCCCTAAGTGTTAAGCTTTCACACATAATGCACCTTAAACTCTAAGTGATATACTTTTTCTAGTTCGATGTGTCGGTAGGCATTATACACAAAGGGAATCTCAAAAGCTAATAAAATATTCAAGAAAAAGTCTTATGTGTAACTAACTTAGATGTATGACCAAATGGTCTTAATTTTTATGTTAGAGACATACAGACAATGATTCTAAATGAGGTATGCAAATTTTCTGGGGGATGTATAGCCAGATCAGATGCATCTTGATGAAAAGAAAAGAATAATCATGATAGTAAGGAGAGAGTCAAAACAAGTCACTTTCTTGTACGTAAGTACAGACCTGTTACCTCTAGTTTGACTCGAGTTAGCAAGATAAGTCGCTTTGTTGTACGTCAGTACAGACCTGTCACCGCTGTCTTGCTAGCTTTAAATAAACTTTAAGACAAACTAAGACACTCTGTTGTATGTAAATACAGAAATGTGTCCGACGTGTGCCTTTTAAAGAAAATTTGCAATACCGAACAGTTAAAATCATTGTGTGTATGCCTTGATCATAAAAGTATGTCTAAGTATGGGACACGTAAGGTAGTTTCTTGATAAATAAAAATGCCAAGGGATATTCCAAAGTGTAACATGTTTAAAGGGAAAATAATACCGACAATCGCCTAGAAATGTGTGTCACGAAAAACAATCAAGGAATCAAAAATTCCTAAGTGTGATAGTGTAATACTGAAAGTGCGTATTGACACTACTATCTGATTGAACCTTCTTTGACTTTCTCGGCAAAAATATTCTGTTAGTGTATGTCGTAAAGTTTGTTAAAATATTTTTGAGTAGCTTAAGTTTAAAATTTTTAGTCAAACTTTATTTTACATTATTTTATTTTATTTTATTTTAATTTTATTTTCATTTTTAGTTTATTTTATTTTATTTTACGTTAAGTAGGAAAAAGGTCAAAGTTACTAGGATGCATGATTGGTTGAATAAACAAATTTTGATTAAAATTCTATTGCTTGGTGTGAATAAGTTTGCAAGGTTTGTAAAATTTCGTTACATGAAAAAGTTGAAAATTTTGAATTTTATTCAAGGATTTTCAAAGTTTTCAAATAAATTCAAATTTAAGACATATTCGAATTAACCTTCGAATTTGTCAGTAGTTTCAAATTTAATGTCAAGTTCGAATGTGGTTGGTATAAATAGGTCAACAGTGGACCATTCATTTCACCTACCTCCGATTTTCTTACTTCGAACTTGTGTCCAGGCGAATTCGAACTTGTTCTTCGAACTTACCGTTTCGAGTTTATTACTATTTCACGATGTTTTGCCGTTTGTTTTCGAATCTACCAACACACTTAGGTATAATAATCAGTCTTATACAAAGTTTGGGTAGTTTAGGACTCATTTATAGCAAAAATCGACTTTATTTGAAGTTTTTTGGGTTTTAACTTTGTGGTTCAAAATCACAAGTTTTAACCGGTGAAACTTCAAATAAAGTACATATAACTTCGATTAGAACCCAATAGGACTAGACTATGTTATTTGCTAAGTCAAATGGGGTTAAAATCATGGATTTGTATTCGAAAGTGACCGACTTCGAACATGTTCATCATGTTCGAACTTGTCACAAGTTCGAATTTGTTAAAATATCGACAAATTCGAATTTAGTCAAATTCGAACATATCCTTTGAATTTGTTTTAAATTCGAATGCTTCTAAAAATAAATTCAAACTTGTAGATATTCGAATGTGTTGGATTTCAAACTTATATAAGTTCGAAATAAAGCAAAATCGAAATTAAACAAGTTTCATTTTTATTTTTATTCTAATATTGGTTGTTGTTTTTATGTGTAGATATGGGCGATAGAGCTTTCTTCAATAAACATAACATGGTTATGTCCGTAGATCGAGAGCTACCGGAAGCCCAACCATTTCGACAAATGGTGTAATTTTTGACACATTCAAGGGTTGCTTACGCATTAACCTTAACCTGCAAATAATCTTGCCATATGTAAGACAATTCTGGGAGCACCTCCAGGTAGATTGTTCCGTGACGCTGTCAGTACTGCGAACAAGAGTTGGGGGGGGGGGGCAGCTCATTGTTTTCTCAGCTGGTATGCTTCGTCAGATACTTCAGCTAGGCTCTGAAGACCAAGAGGCGGGGCCCATTGAATTTCCAATAAGTGTAAGGCAATCGACTTTCTTACGTATGGGATACGCCCAAGATATCACCAAAGCTGCGTATATGAAAAGTGGCTTGATCGGGCAATGACACTATTTTGGGCATGTATTTATGGTCTGTTTTGCGCCGAAAAAGGCCGGATTTGATTATATAGTATCAAAGATGCAATCGGCAGTGATAGCAGTCGTATACAACAAGCGCTTTAGTTTTTCGGAGATGTTTTTTTTGAGTTCGTGCATCAAATCACAGCTCCAGTACGTGAAAGATTTTTGATGTACCCGCACTTTGAAATGATGATTATACGCCACTTTTCGCCAAATCTGCCTCAACTTCGAGACACTCATGGCGTGGCTATAATAGAAAAGAGGATTTTTGCTGACTGCTAGTCGCTTAACGCGCAAAGGGCTGAGCAGGTCAAACCTCAGGTGGCATCTTTGTTCAGTGCAGTCATTGACCCAGATTTTGTAGCTCCGGAAGGAGAAAACTGGGCAGGAGAAGCTCCTCAACCGTAGGAACCGCAGCAACAGCCACCACAACAACAACAACCGCGAAGGAGGCAAAGAGCTCCAGCAAGACAAATTCAGGCATCAAGGCCATCCTCCAGCAGACTTCCAGAGTCTACGGCAGCAGGTCCTTCAACGAACATTGCAGGCCCTTCAACTTATGGCACAGAAGCTGATCAAAGGGCAGAGACCCTAGAAGAAATATGGACTCAGGGAACTCAGGCCCAACAAGATATTGCAGCTGAACTGCTTCATGATATTTTGGAGCCTCCAATTCAGTATAGTGATATATTCAAAGACATTGATGAATATCAGCCACCCAAGGGTGAGGAAATGGACATTGAGGTCACGGTGGCAGGAGTTACAGAAGAAGCTATGCAGACTGAGGCAAAAGGTCAACCAGAGACCGCCTCTGAGTCTGAATCTAGTTCTAAGGAAGTAGAAGAAGTAGAAACTGTGGATCCGGCTGTCCGAATTGTCAGATATGGATCAAGAATAGTCGTCAGCACGAGAGAGACAAGTAGAAGAGCTGCTCGGATTCAGAGAATGATGACTCTGATTTCGAAGAGGAAGATGAAGTTCCCCTCGTACCTAGGCATAGGGCGAGGAGGCACCGATTCATGCAGGGAGCTCCATCCACCTCAGCTCCTGAACCTTTAATACCAGTTGCTCAACCACCCATCGCTCCATCACCATCTACATCAATTCCATCAACATCATCGACATCCACCGACATCCACCGACAATCAGCGATTTACATAGCTGAAGGGCAAGGTGGATTTCCAGACAGTCCAAATTTCCCAGCTATCTATAGCAGTGACAGAACTTCAAGCTCACAATGCCAGACTTGATCGGGAAAACACTGAGTTGAAAACAACTGTATCTGAGATAAAAACAATGAAATCTCTCCTGGAGCAGTTAATGAAAAATCTACAAGCTCAGGGGGAGAGTAGCTGCCGAGAAGCTGAAAACTTGAGGAAAGATGATGAAGGCAATTATCCCAATACTGGAAGAGAAGATGAGCTAGCAGATCTTTCGACTGCTCAACAAGCATCAATTCAAGGGGAGCCCAGTCAATCTGGAATGGAAGAAGGAGTTGAAGGTGAAACTTCAATGTCTGTTGAGAGCGAAATGATTGAAGCTCTAATGGATATTGAAGAAGAGATAATGTTTGATTTTGAAGATGAGATTGAAGACCTTGGAGAAGGAGAGTTCGTCCCTGAAGACGTTGCCGATTGGAAATCTGACGAAGAGGTTGTGGTAGACGAAGACGATGACGTAGATGAAGTAATCATCCCTTCACAACCTATAACAGAACAATATATGCACAACGATCAAAATGTAATTGACATAGATGAAATTAAGTTGGCATCTGTGGACGACTCAGAGTTTGAGAAAGCTGATAAAGAGCAAAGCAGAGCAAAATTGATAAATCTTTGGTTCCGAAAGAAAGAAAAGAAGTCAGAGCCGAAGATGAAGAAGAGGATGAGAGTGCCACATTCTAAAAACCTCTCTGGTGGAATATTAAGCTGGTTCTTCGATAGAGAATTGCAGCTTTTTGTACTTAAAAGAAGAGACGGGCTTCAGTATCTGAGGAGAACCTTAAAAGTCTTTAATACATTGCCCAAATGTGAGGTGAAGGAGTTGGCCTGGAAAGAGCTTGTAAACCTTGGAGATGACCCCTATGCTGAAGTGATCGCTAAGATTATCAGAAGGGAGGGTAGATCTGGAAAGTTTGAAAGGCTAAATCCAAGGTCAGGCAAGAGAGTAGTAGACGAGACGAGAATGGATCCGTGTACGGGTAAACCTTGGGCTAAAGTGGTTTACAAGCCAGTCAGATGTTTGAAGAAAGTTCCGTTAAAGCCTATGCCACAGGATGTACTTCCAAACATGAAGTGGTGGTACGTAGACAACGAAACATCTGAAGCCGTTATGGAGGATCAAAAGAGAAGACAATTTTGAGAGTATACGATCCTCTACATCTGATCAATCTATCCAAGGATGACCTGCAAAAGCTTCATGATCAGCCAATTTTCTTCCATGAAGGCTGGAGATCTGAAGGTAGGAAATTCCAAAAGATAGTTAGAGTTTGTATTGATCAAGGATTGTATGCGGGTAGTAGCTTATATAGTTCTAGTACTTAGACAAAATATAAATAGTTAGAAGCTACCGTCAAGGGGGAGTCTGTTAGTGCACCCTGTGAGATGATAGCACTCTTAGTATAGACATATTTTGTAAAAGTCAATTTGATTGTTATTACATATTAACAAGTGTTTGATATATGTTTGTTATATGTTTGATTATATATGTTTGATATTGATTGTATGTATGTTTGAACTTGGTGTAATGTGTTACAATAAGTTCAAACATAAGTTCAAAGATAAGTTCAAACATAAGTTTGAAGCATAAGATTCGAATTTGTAGAGGACAAGTTCGAAAGGCCTTGGGCTTATTCGAACTTGTCCTAGGTAAATTCGAACCAGGTGTTATAATTAAGGGTTAATTCGATTAATTAAGTAGTTTTTGCAGAAGTTTAATCAGAGCTTAAACAAAAGGCGATCTCGAACTTGCAAGTTTCAGAGTGTTTGTTCTTGGAGAGAATCACGTGGTTCGTCTATCACAGTGTGTTTCTCCGTGTTTCGTGTGCGTGGTCTATCCGTCAAGCCGCTAACGAGGATTCCGCACTCGTTGGATGGTGTCGCGTCAAGATTGGATCCATAGAAAGGCGACCTTACAAAACCAGATACCAAACCTGCTGCTGCCAAGCCTGCTGGATACGATCCTTTGGGTAGCAGGCCAACTAACTACTCGTACTACTACAGTTACATCTCATGATTCTAGGATAGTTGAGCCTACTCAGGCTAAGTCTCCATGCCCTGCAGCATCTAAGGGGGAGTAACTTATTCCTGAGGACAGGCCCAACAAAAGAAGACATCTTGTCCTTGAATCATCTGAGGAGGAGGAGGTTGAGATAGCTCCATCCACAACAGCCAAAGGAAAAGGCAAAGCTATTGTGGATACAGAGGTTGAAAGACAGCTCCAGCTCAAATATGACAAAGCTTAACCAAAGGAAATGAACATTCCACTTGACATTTGCTATGAGTGGAAACAAGAGCAAACTGAGCTACTGGAAAGAGCAAAGGAGGATGCAGCTTTAATGAAAGCTGCTCAGGTTTTGGCTGCCAAGGAGGCAAAGAAAGTAAAACTTCCATCCTTGGTAGTGCAAAAGAAGTTGGAACAGGCTGTTATGGAGACAGACAGTGGAAAGAAAGCTGAGACGGAGATCAGCTCTAAGGTCTTTGTGACCAATGGAAAATTTGTGTCTCCACCCTTTCATCTATTAGAACCCAATTCCATTTTGACAACATGGATAAAAAGAAGTTCTTTGATGTTGCTGGAAGAAGAATAACCAAGCAAACAATTGTCAAAGTTGTCCCCACATCAAGGAGAAATCAGCCTTGGAAACTACAGATCACAAGCTTTCGTGCGCATGGCCTTGAACTAGAGTCATATGAACTAGTTGATGTAGCTAGAATGGGATATAGAGAATGGTTGAACTTGCAGTTGCTCTGAGCAGTTCAAAATCTGAAACTGCTAAAACTATTAGAGCATTTGTAAGAAAGCTAATGGAGAAGGTGAAAAGAGGTTGGCTTTAATTCCAGAAGATATGATTAGGGGTACTTCCAAGACGGAACCAAAGATCAAGCCCATTAGACAGAAAAGGGACTCAGAGCTTGAAGAGATTGTTAAGCTGATTGAACAAGGATTCTTTGCCACTAAGATTAAAGGTATGGATCATAGCCTGCCCAAAGGTGTAGAACATATTGAAGGTAAGTACATTGAAGATCCTGAGGTTGGAGTGTCTTTTTGGATCCCCTGTCCAAGAAAATGTGTTTTCAAAGAGCCTATGATCTTCCCAAAGTTGGTGTCAAACAGCTTCTTGCCTTCAGGTTTATGAATGCTTTTGTCAAGCAATTCAGGTTGAGAGCAGCAATCTTAAATCAGTTAGCAGCTTGTCATGAAACAGGGGAATTGGACAGCCAAGAACTTTTCTACCTTAGGGAAGAGGTTGAAAGTTTTGAAGCCAGATTAGAAATGTTGGATGGTCTAGAACAAGGGAAACTCCTGCAGGCTGCTGCTGAGTTAGAGAAAGAAAAGGAGAAGGAACAAGTCCCATCTATAGGTGATGCGTAGATGAAGAATGGAACCTGATCATAAGTTGATCCGGCTTGACATTATCTACTCCCAACATATTGTCCAACTAGTTGAAGTTTCTAATTATGCATTAGTTATACTATTGCCTTGTAAACATTTGTTGTTCAAACAGTTTTCAGTATGTATAAACTGATCTTTTACTTTACTTCTATGTTGTAACTTAATTTTTGCAACTGTAATGTAAATGTATATAGTGATAATTGTAGGTCCCAAAAGATATCACAAGTATATAGCTTTAAGCTGTAGAGGGGGGGGGGGTGAATACAGCACTTTAAAAACTACACACAATTTTCTCAATTTTTGTATGTATTATTAACAAATGTTAATTACAAACAAGCATGAATGCGGAATGGTTCAAGCTGAGATGACAGATACAACAGTATGTTTAACTAGTCTAAGACTGACTTAAACTAATTACAATGAATACACTCACTAAGAATCACTCACTTTGTTTTACAAGACTCTGAGGAACAGCTTGAACAAGAACAGCTTAGACACTGAGAACTGTTTTATTCAAGCAGACTTGCATGCATGAAAGACACACTTTGAATGCACGTTCACTCTTGTGTTCAGCACTTAGCTTTTTTTGACTTAATCTTTCAATCCTTGGAAGTTTCTTTTTATACTCACTCAGAGGATCAAAGTGAAGCTTCTTCATTGGACGGAATGAAAAAGGAGAAGTCTTGTTGAAATGAAAAAAATAACGTTTTCTACACTTTTCTGAAAAGCAGACTTGTCTTCATATGAGCAGAACTTTTGTCTTTTCACTTTGTCTACTGTTGCATTGCCTTTAACCAAATAAGGAATGTCAACTTTGTGTTTTTCTTCCTTGTAAAGGCCTATTTTGATATAAGAAAAAGGTCTGTCACCCTTTTTCAAATAACCTTTTGTCTTCATGTAGCAGAACAGCTTGGGCAGGCTGAGCAGTTCTGATTTCCACTTTGTCTTCGACTTTGTAAACTGATCTTGCAGTCAAAAACAATACATGAGGACTTGGAAACACATTCCAAAAAGTGATTAGCCTGTTCACAAAGAACAGGTTCTGTTCACAAAGAACAGAGCACTTGTAAACTGCCCAAGCTGCTCACCAGTGTAGAGCAGCGTAGACGGTTTATGTCCAGCCTGTTCAGCAGACTGAACAACTTGGGCAAAACTGTGTTTGTTGCAACACATGCAACACATAGAATAGCTTTAGGCTGATATTGCAAATCTTTTTCAGGTTTCAATAAGGCATATAACAGGCCTTAAATTCAACCTTCAAAAGCATCAACAGGTTTGATTAATAATCTCCCCCTCAAATGCAGAACAGGTTTTACTGAGGCCTTTTTGTGCCTAACAATCTCCCCCTATTTGCAATAACCAGTCTAAGCTGGTCTTATCAAAAGTCACTATATATTTTTACAGTACATTTGTTGAAATCAAAATTGCAACATCAACATAAAGTAAAAGATCAGTTTATATATACACTGATTTTTGATTACATTGGAACAACACATGTTCTTTAAAAAGTACAACTGATGTACTGATGTATATTACAACTAATGTAAAAGATAAAATTACAACATATGTAAATAAAGTACAACTAATGTACATTGGACTGTTTTTGTTGGGAGCAGAAAATGGTAAGCCTGTCCAACTGATGGACAACTTCCATTCTTCATCTACCCAGATGGTAGATGGACTTCATCACAATGTATCCTCAAGTTCTTCCATCTCACTTCTTATTATCATAAACTTGGGATCCTCAAGCTCACCTCTCTCATAATCGCTTCTGAGCTGATCCCAGATAGCTGCTCTCCACCTGCTTGACTGCCTGAATGAAACTGCAAGTCTGAAGGCTACAAGCTGTCTCAGATCCACCTTGTATGGATCTGATGCTCTCTGAAAGCATTTCTTCTGAGATAAGGGATCTACAAAAAATGCCCCAGCTCAGGCTCTTCAATGATCTTGCCATCTTCAAACTCAATTCCACTAGGCAGGCTGTGATGAACTCCTTTCATCTCAATGGCATAGTCACCTTGTTCTATCAGGATGAGCAGTTGGTCCATATCAGTGTCCTTCCTTGTCCTCCTGGCCTTTATTTTTGGTTGTGTCACATAGACACCTTCACTTACCTCTTTGGAGATCAGGCCAAGATTCTTCACTCTCTCCATCAGCTTCTTCACATATGCTCTGATAGTCTTAGTAGTTTCAGACTTAGACTCACTCAGAGCAACTGCCAGCTCAATCCACTCTTTGTACCCCATTTGTGCAACATCAGTGAAGTCATATGTTTCTAGTTCTGGGCCTTCTGCACCCATTCTGGTTATTTTCAACTTCCACTAACTGCCTTTTCTTGAAATTGGCACAGCTTTGACAATTGCCTCCTTAGCAAGCCTTCTATCAGCAATATCTTGAAATTTTCTTCTTGCCAGGTTGTCAAAGTGAAATTGAGCTCTTGCAGAAGGCACTGAAGTCTTGGCCACTGAGACCAGAGCACCTTTTTCTTTTTCAGCTTCCTTTTCCTCTACTGATCCCTTAGCAGCTTCCAAAATTTTCTTCTGCACAACAAGAGAGGACATTTTAACTTTTCTTGCCTCTTGAAGTGCAAAAGACTTAGCAGCTTTTGTAGATTCTTCTTCTTTTCTTAAAGCTTCCAGGCTTGAAGCTGTTCTTCTCTAAACTCAAAATATTTGTGCATAGGAAGACCCATTTCTTTGGCCCTGGCTTTGTGAAATCTGATCTCTGCTGCCTTCTGCTGTTGTGGATCAGTTGCTGCTATTTCTTTTCCTTTAGCTGCTGTAGTGATAGCAGCTTCAGGACTTTCCTCCTCCTCTTCTTCTTCTTCTAAGATCAGATGCCTCCTTCTGCTGCTTGGCCTGCCCTCAGGAATAGATTCCTCCCCCTTAGATTGAGCAGGGATTGGAGATTCAGCCTGAGTAGGATAAGCAGCGTGGGAGGCACCCTCCAGTGTACCTGTTGAAGCTCCTGCTGATTGACCAGTGAGTGCTGTAGGCACTGATTTCTCCTTAGGAGAAGAAGTTTTCTCCCCTTTAGACTTAGTCTTCGAGGCAGATGACTTCTCCCCCTTTGAAGGAGATGTACCAGCACCTTCAACACCCGGTCTGCCTGAAGACACAAAGTCATCAGGTTTGCCAGCAGTTTTGGCAGCAGGCCTGGGCCCAACAAGGCTATTCACTAAGAATGCCAAGTTGTCCTTCACCTCTGCAAGCTGGGAAAGACAGGTTTGAAGAGAAGAGGATTGGGTATCAGCAAGGGAGGTCAGCTTAACAATATTTTCCCTATCAGAAGATGTGAACAACAAACTTTGAAGCTGTGCAAGATGTAATTCGAGAGAATCTTGCACATCAGCAAGGTTTGATGACACAGAATTTGATAGGGAACCAATGAGTGTGTTCAAGCTGGCCAGAGTATTAGGAAGAGTAGTATTGCAAGAGTTTAGGAGAGATGACAGCTGTTGAGAAATAGCTGTTATTGAGGACACAGAGTCCTGTTGTAGTGAAAGAATGGAGGAGAGGGAGGTGGACACATTTTGCAGCTGTGCAGTGAGTGCTAGTAGCTGTTGAGAATTATCTGTTTGTGGAGTTGCAGGGAAGGAATCTTTGAAAAAATCAAAGAACCCCTTAAGCTGTTCAGAAACAGAGTCTGAAATAATAGAGGGTAGAGAGGTCATGGTGGTTTCCAAAGAACCAACTTTGTTGGTCAGTAGAGAAAGCTGATCCTTCAAAGGTAGGTCTTTGGGAGATGGAGGTGTATGGGTGGACTGTTTAGATTGAGTAGATGGAGAAGATGATGATGAGGCTGGTGTATGAGGATGTGAGGGAGAGGGAAGAGGAACATTTGATAGAAGCTCCATAGCCTGGGCAAAAGTAATGTGGCCCAGTTTGGAGGGGTCAAAGGGTCCCTCAGTAGCGGCTATAGCTGCTTCATCAGGAAAAGGGGTTGATGTTGGGGGCCTTTCAAAGCCTTGGTGTAAAAGCAACATCCTCATGAAGGCCAGTGGTGGTTCCCTCTGCAGTGCCTTGGTGTAAAAGCACCTCATCATGGGGAGATGGGATATGCATTTCAACATTAGCAGTGGTGAAACCTGCTGATGGAGTTTGCATATAAGGAGCAGCCTCACCAAAGGGATGGTATGATCCCTGAGGTTCATCAGCTTGGGTTGAAGGTCCCTCAGCAGCTGTTTGGTGTAGAACAGCTGTATCATGGGTAGTAGAAGTTTGAGGCTGAGCTGCTGATTGGTCTATACCAGCAGTGTGGGCACCTCGTGCAGACTCAGGGTGAAAAGAAGTTTGAGTGGGGGACAGTGTGGACGCAGTATGGAGTGGAGAGGGCTCCTGTCTTTCAATATCCTCAGCCTGTTGGGAGGCTGGAATAGTTGAGGTTGTTATCTACTTTTGTACAACTGGTTCCTGTTGGGAGAAACCAGAGGGTCTAGGCTGACTCTGGGTGGACTCAGGCTGGAGTGAAGTAGTCTCCAATTGTGCTGAACCTTCTCCCAATATAGGAGAGGCAGCAGGGGTGCCTTCTCTTACAACTGAACCCTGTTGGGAGGGAACAGAGGAGGTGGTTGTTTGGGCAGGTTTCTTTTTGGAGAGTGATTTTCGTTGGTAGTGTATGGATGAAGTGGGTGATTGTGGAGAGGTGATGAGGGGTTCAGACTGGACAGGTTTTGAGACTGGGTCAGAAACAGGTGGATTGAGCTATTCCATGGTCTCAGGTGCCACAAAGGCACCAGCCACAGAGGCTTCAAGTTCAACAAATGAACCAGGGTGAGGAGTCTGCTCCCCCTCAGCCACAGAGGCTAAGAGAGCAGACTCAGACTAAGCTGTTTTGGCCTTCTTTTGCACAGGCCCAGTTTCAGTGGTTGCCAGGGTCCTCTTAACAAGTTTGGACATGGCTTTGGATTTTCTCTTGTGAGCAGCAGCTTCTGGATCCACCCTCACAGCAGAGGGTCCTTCCACCAATCCTAACAACCTCCTCATTGGTGTGGACAGAGGAGGTTCATTCGGAAGAACAGCAGTGTAGAAAACTCTATTCCCTATTACAGGGAATGCAGCAGTATGAAGTAGAGGCTGAGAGTTGTACAGATGCTCACCACAGATGTGTCTGAATATGAGGCTCAGAAACCTGGGGTAACGAACAGCAGCTGGTCTTGGCTCTTGTTGCACCAGGTTCCTCAAGTTCAGAAAGATCCACTTAGCCATATCAATTGTAGTCCCATCCACCAGTTGTAGGACTATTGGGACTTCATCACGACTCAGTTGGTCAAATGAACCAACTTTGCTGCTGAAGCTCATCATCACTGAGGCAAACAGAAAGCTGTAGGTAGGAGACAAATCCTTCCTGTACAGCGTTGCTCCAATCTTGGGTTCTGCTACACCACAGAAGCGTAGCAAATTTCCCATTTGCTCATATTCAGGCTGGGGCATATCATATGAATCAGCAACAGGCAGATGAAGAACCTCCCTGAGAAGATCAGCAGTAATCTCAATGGTCTGAGTCCCATTGAGAATAGTCCCCTTGATGACTTTGGTGTTGGGGTTGTAGGCACAAGCGTACCAGAACTCGTACACCATCTCCTGGTGCCTCTCCTATATTAAAACCCCAATGGCAACCCCAACTCTGATACCACTTGTAGGTCCCAAAATATATCCCAAGTATATAGCTTTAAGCTGTAGAGGGGGGGAGAATACAACACTTTAAAAACTACACACAATTTTCTCAATGTTTGTATGTATTATTAACAAATGTTAATTACAAACAAGCTTGAATGCGGAAAGGTTCAAGCTGAGATGACAGATACAACAGTATGTTTAACTAGTCTAAGACTGACTTAAACTAATTACGATGAATACACTCACTAAGAATCACTCACTGTGTTTTACAAGACTCTGAGGAACAGCTTGAACAAGAACAGCTTAGACACTGAGCACTGTTTTATTCAAGCAGACTTGCATGCATGAAAGACACACTTTGAATGCACGCTCACTCTTGTTTTCAGCACTTAGCTTTTTTTGACTTAATCTTTCAATCCTTGTAAGTTTCTTTTTATACTCACTCAGAGGATCTTAGTGAAGCTTCTTCATTGGACGGAATGAAAAAGGATAAGTCTTGTTGAAAAGGCAACATAACCTTTTATGCACTTTTCTGAAAAGCAGACTTGTCTTCATATGAGCAGAACTTTTGTCTTTTCACTTTGTCTACCGTTGCATTGCCTTTAACCAAATAAGGAATGTCAACTTTGTGTTTTTCTTCCTTGTAAAGGCCTATTTTGATATAAGAAAAAGGTCTGTCACCCTTTTTCAAATAACCTTTTGTCTTCATGTAGCAGAACAGCTTGGGCAGGCTGAGCAGTTCTGATTTCCACTTTGTCTTCGACTTTGTTAACTGATCTTGCAGTCAAAAACAATACATGAGGACTTGGAAACACATTCCAAAAAGTGATTAGCCTATTCACAAAGAACAGGTTCTGTTCACAAAGAACAGAGCACTTGTAAACTGCCCAAGCTGCTCACCAGTGTAGAGCAGCGTAGACGGTTTATGTCCAGCCTGTTCAGCAGACTGAACAGCTTGGGCAAAACTGTCTTTGTTGCAACACATGCAACACATAGAACAGCTTTAGGCTGATATTGCAAATCTTTTTCAGGTTTCAATAAGGCATATAACAGGCCTTAAATTCAACCTTCAAAAGCATCAACAGGTTTGATTAATAATGACTGAGGCCTTTTTGTGCCTAACAATAACTGATATAGTCAGCTTTAGGCTGAATATTGGAAATAGGGGGAGATTGTTAGGCACAAAAAGTACTCAATCAAACCTATTCTATATCATAGGGGTAGATTTCTAATTAAAACTGGTTGATACACTTAATGGGAGAATTGAAGGATTTTTAATGCCTTATTGAAACATGATAAGTGATTTGCAAAATCAGCCTAAGTCTGTTTACACTAGTACATTCGTTGTAACTTGGCAAATTATCAAAGCTGTCCATAATTGTTGGACAGGTTTAACAGAAATTGTCTAAGCTGTTCATGTTTATTGAACAGTTTTTACCCAAGTTAGTGATCTGTTCTTTCTGAACAGGTTTTACACTTTATAGAATTTGTTTCCATGTGCTCATGCAAAGTCTTCAACGCATTGATCAGTCTACAACTCAAGACAAAAGTGGAAAATCTGAAACTGCCAATTATGATAAAGCTGTTCTGAAGCATGAAGACAAAGAGGATTTCTGAAATGGTTGACAGACCATTTCTTATATCAAAATAACATTAAAATGAATAGTCAAGGTCTAAAGTTGACATTCCTCTTTAAGGTAAAGCTGTGGATGACAGAGACAAAAAGGAAAAGACAAAGATTCTACAACAAGTGGACAAAGCCTGATTTGTCAGACTTACGCAGAAAAGTAATCTAATCTTTTTTCAAGACATTCCCACTTTCTCTACAACCAATGAAGAAGCTTCACTGAGATTTTGTGTTTGAGTATAAAAGAAGCTCCCAAGGAATTAGAGAAACAAGAGTGAGACATGCGCAAACACAGAACATGTATTGCAAAGGAAATTGTGTTTTTCATGCATGCAAGTTCTGACATAGTTGAAGTGTGTCTAAGTTGTTTATCGTCAAAGTTGTTCAGTCTGTGTCTTGTGTAAATACTGAGTGAGCTTTTGTGAGTAAACTCACTGTAACAAGTCTGAGTGAGTCTTAGATTAGTTTAAAGTGTGTTGTTTCAATTCTATATCTCAGTTTGATCAATCTGCAATCCAAACGTGTTTCTAACTTAAAAAGTGTTAACATTGAGAAAAAGTGTGTGATAAAGATCTAGGGGTGGGTATTGGAGGTGTATTAAGCCAAACGTGTTTCTACCATCGGTTTATCCACAATTTCAACACCATTATTGCACCTATCACCGAATGTATAAAAAGGCAACAAGTTTAATTGGACCCAAGATGCGGATGATGCCTTAGGTTATTGAAAAATGGAGCAACTCCGGTCTTGATATTACCTTATTTCAATGAAGTGTTTGAAGTTCATTTTGATGCATCAGGGGTGGGTATTAGAGGTGTATTAAGCCAATGGAGTCAACCTATTGCTTTTTTAAACGATAAATTAGATGAGAGGAGGCGCAAATACTCCACATATGACAAAGAGTTTTATGAAATTGTTCGTAGCCTCAAGTATTGGCATCATTATCTCATTACAAAGGAGTTTATCTTGTATTTCTATCATGAGGCACTAAAATACATAAATGGGCAACATAACCCTAAAGCTAAGGTATGCCAAGTGGGTCAAAATCTTCCAAGCTTACAGCTTTTATATCAAACATAAGGCAGGAGCGCTCAACAAAGTGGCAGATGCGTTAAGTCGACACTATATGCTACTTTCAACAATGCAATTCATATTGTTGGCTTCGAAACATTTAAGGAGCTTTATCCTGATGATCTTGACTTTGCAACAATTTGGCGGAAGTGCAAAACCCGAACCTACAAACAATTTATCATGCAAGATGACTTCCTTTTTAAAGATAATCAACTATGTATTCCTGAATGCTCCTTAAGGGAGTTGATTGTAATGGAGGGTCATTAGTGGTTTAGTGAGACACTTCGGGATTAAGAAGACTATGGAATGGCTGAGCGAGCACTTTTATTGGCCAAAAATGGAATAAGATATCGCGGTTTGTGTAACAATGTCGGGTATGTCGTGTAGCTAAAACCCAAGGCACGAACGCGGGCTTGTACCAACCATTACCTGTATCGATAGCACCATGGGTGGATGTGAGTATTGATTTTGTTCTTGTACTACCTCGATCCCAAAGAAACAGAGACTCGATAATGGTAGCAGCTGACCGATTCTCAAAATGGCTCACTTTATCATTTGCAACAAAACATTTGATGCTTCACAGATAGCATGTTTAAATTTGAAAGTGGTTGTGTGATTACATAGTGTGCATACGACAATTATGTCGGATCGCAATGTAAAGTTTGATAGTCATTTTAAGCATACATTGTGGCACAAGATAAGAACACAACTACAGTTTAATTCATCATATCATCCACAAACAGATGGACTAACGGAGGTGGTTAACCGATGTTTGGGAAATTTGTTATGGAGTTTAGTCGGAGGATGCCCACCACAACGAGATTTGATGCTACCACAAGCCGAGTTTGCATATAACATGTCAAAAAGTCGTACCACCAGAAAGACACCATTGGAAGTGGTGACAGGTGTTGATCTCATTACTCCAGTTTATCTCACTCCACTTGTAACACCTTCACATTTTACTTCCATTGGTGAGGCAAATGTCAAACGGGTCCAACAGTTACATGAAAATGTCTGAGCACACATTGAGAAGCAGAATGCAAAGTACAAAGAAAGACTGGTAAGATGCCGCAAGAAAGTCGTGTTTATGGAAGGAGACTCGGTGTGGATTCGACTCGGAAAAGAATGCTTTGCGACAGGTAGATCTGGGAAGTTACAACCGCGTGCTCATGGCCCATTTCGAGTGCTTAAAAGGGTCAATGATAATTCCTACAAAATTGAGTTACCCAGTGAGTACAATGTATCGACAACCTTCAATGTAGCAGATTATCTCCGTATGTTACAGATGAGGAGAGTGGTGAACCAAAACTGTTGGTACACCCTGTGTGACGATAGCAGTCTAAGCGATCTAACATTTTGGTTTAAGTAATATTCAAGGTATTGGAAATTAACTAGTGTTTGAAATATATGTTTATGTATGTTTGTCTGTTATTGAATGTGTGTTTGAACTTGATGTAACATATTACAAGAAGTTCAAACATAAAGTTCAAAGATTAATTCAAGCATAAGTTAATAACATTAGTTTCAACACTTAGTTGTTTATGGTAAATGCTAGATTCGAATTATTTAAGGCATGGCATTCGAATCTGCGATAGATTCGAATGTAGCCCTAGATTCGAATGAGCCCAGATTCGAGAATGTCATTGTGGACAAACTCGATTGGGCCTTGGGCCACATTCGAGTTTGGCCCATAACAGACTCGAATCAGGGTCTATAATTAGGGATCGACTCGAGATATTATTAGACTTTTTGCAGAATTCGTGAAGGATTAAGCATAAAGCGATCTCGAGTTTATCAGCTTGGTGAGTGTTCTTTCGGAGAGAATCAGTTCGTAGGATCGTTCGTGTGTCATTCGTTCAGCCTCTGATAGTCTCCGTGTTTCGTAGTTGAGAGTTGTTTCCGTCTACCCGTTAACGAGGACTCACACTCGCTGACGGCTCCACGTCTAGATAGATCTCGTAGTGGTGGACCTTACAAGTGGTATCAGAGCCTACGGAGTGTTCTTGGTGTTCTTCGTGTTCATCTAGATACATTCTAGGTTTCTTGACGCTAGTTGGACGGTTTTTCTCTCAAAATCGTGTTTTCAAGCTTAGCAAATTCTTATTCGGAAAATACTTTGTGGTTTTTCACGTTTTTGATCGAAATCATTATTTTTCGTTGGAAAAATACTGATTTAATCTGAAAAACGTTAAAAAATCAAAGTGTTAGCCGTTTTTCGAGTTTGCGGCGCTCGAATCTAATAGGGGTAATTAGGGTTTCACTTAGTCTCAAGTCTAACCAAAATCCGCTCCTTTCGAGTCTAATTCAGAGGGTTTCGAATCTATTTCGAGTTTGTGCTACATTCGAAAAGAATCTCGAGTCTACTTAGTTTCGAGTTTGGTTCGAGTTTAGTTTAGTTTCGAATACGTTCCGAATCTGCTGTTTCGAGTTTGTCTGCCTTCGAATCTGAGGACTTTTCGAATCTGACATAATTTCGAGTTTAATTGAATTATAAAACTTAATCGAATTTAATCCCAAATAAAATGGAATCTGATTACATTCGAATCTACCTAGATTCGAAGGTATTAATTCACATTAGTTTCGAATTAAATTAATTAAGGTCAATTCAATTACTGTCGAAAAGATGTCAAATCTTTATAAATTCCTAGAAATGGACCACGAGGTCGGGAAGGCAAACGCACCGCCTAAGCTGATGAAAGTCGAAGATTATTACAGGTGGAAAGATCGGTTTACCGATTTCATT
Source organism: Centrapalus pauciflorus (assembly GCA_020465985.1). Taxonomy (NCBI): domain Eukaryota; kingdom Viridiplantae; phylum Streptophyta; class Magnoliopsida; order Asterales; family Asteraceae; genus Centrapalus; species Centrapalus pauciflorus. Next base: position 69,396 of record JAANYP010003114.1, read on the forward strand.
CGTTTTAATGACATGCGCATGTGGGTGTGCATCGACGAAGGGTATATTCCACCAGTATCAGAAGTTGAAGGCCGTCAGAAAGTCTTGTCATACCAAATGATGAAGGAGGATGACGAGAAATTGTATGAAGCCGAAAACAAAGCTTTCTCACTAATCCGCATGGCTTTGCCTCAGGATATACTGCACACATTTAGGACTCAAAAGACGTCAAAAGAACTTTGGGAGTCTCTAGAGAAGAGGTGTGAGGGTAATCCTAGGGTTCGGAGAAAGCGTACAGAACTGTTGAAACAACAGTTTGCCATTTTCAAGGCGTTAAAGGATGAACAGCTGGATGATATCATCACCCGGTTCTATCACCTGTTGACGGAACTTGAAAGTCACGGGATTGAGTTTACTGATACCGACAAGAACAACAAGCTTCTTGATGCCTTACCAGCCAAATGGGCTATGTATGTGGCAATGATCAAGCTGAATGAGGACAAGTATTATTCTCAATCTCTGGATGATATTGTGGGAACGTTGCGGGCATATAACTTTGAGCTACTGAAGGCCGAAACTGATTACGAACAAGTCCAGAATCCAGCAATGTATTTTTGAAAGACAACAAAACCTTCAGCGGCAGCCGAACCGAAGACTGCTACAGCGTTTTTCACCGGAGAAACGTCGTCACCAGCAGAGACTGATGACACATTGAATCGCGCGTTCTTAGGATTAGGAAGATCGGAAGAACCGCAGCCTCAAGTACAACAGGCATCGACAACTCAGAGCTATTCGAAGATGCCCATGAGCGCAAAATCAGCGGAGGAACATTTGAATCTGCTTGCTTCTTTTGTGGCCGCATACAGAAATTGTGTTCAGGGAAAGATAAACGATCCAGCTCTCTGGGATGAGGACTATGATCAGGTCGACCCTGATGATCTTGAGGAAATGGATCTTAAATGGCAACTGGCCATGGTAACCCAAAGGGTTAAGAGATTCATTAAACGAACTGGAAGGAATCTGCAGATGAATAATAAGGGGATAGGATTTGATAAGTCTAAAGTAAAATGCTACAACTGTCAAGGACTGGGACACTTCGCCAGGGAGTGTCAGAGACCGAAGGTGGAAACATACCAAGGGCAGAATCAGCATCAGCGACAGTTCCAAAATCAGTCCCAACAACGATATCTTCCAAGTTCATCATCTGGTCAAGCCAATCTAGCGGGTCTTCTATCCAATGTCACTTCAGACAGACAGCTAGATGGTACGTATGACTGGAGCTCACATCCAGAATCGAATGCTCGGGCTTTTATGGCAGAAGTCACGGAAACTGGTTGTGATGAGGACGAGCAGACCACACGGGACAGCAGTCCGATGTGGGTAGAGAAGGCGAATGATCAGACAGCTCTGGAGTTTGCTGCTCAGATGGCCAACGTGGAATCTGATAACTCAAAGGTTAGTTTGACTTACTCTCTTTTTCGTGAATTATGTGTGTTGTGTGTTAATTCTAACGATAGGTTAAATCTAGTCTTAGAATCACATATAACCATTACTGCTCAAAATGAGAATTTAAAAATCGAAAACGCTAGCCTAAACGATATCAAGCAAGATCTTAAAGAAAAGCTTAAGGCTGATGCTCAAGACGTAATAGTTCTAAAAGACAAACTGAGTGAGCAGTGTGTTAGGATAGAGCTTATGTATGAGCACGTAGAGGCCTTGACCAAAAGTCTTAAGGACAAGGACATAGAGCTAGCTGAAACAAAAGTAAAGGTAGCCGAGGCAAATAGCAAGTTGGAGAAGTTTAGGAATTCGAGCCTAAACCTAGGGAAAGTTTTAGATGCCCAAAAAAAGTCTAAGAAGCCCGTAGGTCTAGCATGTCATGAAATTCCTCCACCTTTCAATGCAATCTATGTGCCTCAGCCTCAGGAGAAAACTGACAAATCAGTAGACTTAGAGGACCTACCTGCACCGACACCAGAGCCTACAGTAGAAAATACACCTAAGGTGGCTGACTCAACCGCAAAGGTTAAGAAAGTCAAATTTGTGGCTTCCTCCAGTGAAATACCTGCAGGAAAACAGAAAATTGCTTGGGCTGATCAGGTCGATGAGCCAGTCGCCATAGATGTACAAAAGGAACCAGACACTAGTGAGACACCTAGATCTAAAGGAATACACAAAAAGTCCATAGATAAGATGTCTTGCTTCAGATGTCATGAGAAGGGGCATGTTGCTTCTCACTGTCCACTTAGGAAAGCCGATGTTACCCCTAAGACAGTGAACCCAACACCTGTTAAGCCCTTAACTAGTGTGGCGAGCACCAGTAGTTCTCAAAGTACCGAGAAAGCTGTGCAGGCCGCACCCAAACAAGTTGTGAAAAACACACCGGTTAAGGTTGGACCAAAGGAAGTGATTAGAACAAATTCACCGAATCGTGTCATTAATCAATCTAGGTCAGCACCACAACAAGTATATAGGAGCACAACACCTAGCAGGTCACACACTCCAGTTAGGTCTCATACTCCAGTTAGACAGTACGCACCGGAAAGAGCTCAGGGATCACAGTCCGAAATGCCATATAATAGAAATTATTCTAGAGCTCCACAACAAATGCCTACTCCAAGGCAAAGAGTGAACTTAAATCACTCGGCACCACAACAGACTCCAGTTCAAAGACCCCAGTCACCTGAAAGACGAGATGGGTATTTGAAAGAGTTCAAGTATGTGGACGAGAATGGTATAACCAAGTCATTTATGGCTTGGGTTCCCCGTGATAACTAACCTATTTTCTTTCATGTGCAGGAGATTACCACAGGTCCAAACAACAATGTTGGTACACCCTGTGTGACGATAGCAGTCTAATCGATCTGCATTATGGTTTAGGTAATATTCTGAGTATTAACCAGTATTTTGATATATATGTTTTATATGTGTTTGTCTATTATTGATTGTGTGTTTGAACTTGATGTAGCATATTACAAGAAGTTCAAACATAAAGGTCAAAGATTAACTCAAGCATAAGTTAAAACATAAGTTTCATCACTTAAGTGTTTAAGTGTATTGGCTAGATTCGAATAGGTAAAGGAAGACATTCAAATCTGTGATAGATTCGAATGTATCCTTAGATTCGAATGGGCTAGATTCGAGTCTGTCAGATGGACAGATTCGAATGGGCCTTAGGCCAGATTCGAGGTTGGCCCACAACAAACTCGAATCAGGGTCTATAATTAGGGATAGACTCGAATGATTAGTGACTTTTTGCAGAATTCGTGAGGAATTAAGCAAGAGGCGATCTCGAGTTTATCAGCTAGGTGAGTGCCGTTTCGGAGAGAATTAGTACGTAGGATCGTTCGTGTGTCGTTCGTTCAGCGTCTAATAGTCTCCGTGTTTCCGTTGGTTGAGAGTTGTCCGTCTGACCGTCAACGAGGATTCCGCACTCGTTAACGGATCCGCGTCTAGATAGATCTTGCAGTCGTAGACCTTACAAGTGGTATCAGAGCCTACGGAGTGTTCTTCATGTTCTTCGTGTTCATCAGATACATTTTAGGTTTCTTGACGCTAGTTGGACGGTTTTGCTCTCAAAAACGTGTTTTTGAGCTTAGCAAATTCATATTCGGGAAACACTTTGTCGTTTTTCACGTTTTTGGTCGAAATCATTATTTTTCATTTGAAAAATAGTGATTTAATCTGTAAAACGTCAAAAAATCAAAGTGTTAGCCGTTTTTCGAGTTTGCGGCGCTCGAATCTATAGGGGTAATTAGGGTTTCTCTCTAGTCTCGAGTCTTACCAAAATACGCTCCTTTCGAGTCAATTTCAGAGAGTTTCGAATCTACTTTGTTTCGAATCTGTTGCTTCATTCGAATAGGATCTCGAGTCTAGTTCAGTGTCGAGTTTATTTCGAATCTAGCATTATTTCGAATCTAGTGTTTCGAATCTGCTGTCATTCGACTCTACTGTGCCTTCGATTCTAAGGGTCTTCGAATCTATAGAGTCCTTCGAATCTGACATAACTTCGAATCTAGGGAGTTCCTCGAATCTGACATTATTTCGAATCTAATTGACTTTTAAGACTTAATCGAATTTAATTTAAAAAGATTAAATATTAATTAGTTTCGAATCTATCTAGATTCGAATAAGTTAATCTAAATCAGTTTCTAATTAAATTAATTAAGTTCAAATTCAAATTCTTTCAGAAAAGATGTCAAACCTTCAGAAATTCCTTGAGATGGATCACGAAGTTGGGAAGGCCTATGCACCACCAAAGCTGATGAAAGTTGAGGACTATTACTGGTGGAAGGATAGATTTACGGATTTTGTACGATTCAACGATATGCGCATGTGGGTGTGCATAGATGAAGGGTACATTCCACCAGTATCTGAGGTAGAAGGCCGTCAAAAGGTCTTGTCATATCAAATGATGAAAGAGGATGACAAGAAACTATTTGAAGCTGAAAACAAAGCTTTCTCCATTATCCGAATGGCGTTACCTCAAGATATCTTGCACACATTTCGGACTCAAAGGACGTCGAAAGAACTTTGGGAGTCTCTCCAGAAAAGGTGTGAGGGTAATCCACGGGTGCGTAGAAAGCGTACAGAGCTGTTGACCCAACAGTTTGCGATTTTCAAGGCTCTTAAGGATGAACAGTTAGATGATATTATCACAAGGTTCTATCATCTGATAACAGAGCTTGAAAGTCATGGCATTGAGTACTCGGACAGTGACAAGAACAACAAGCTTCTTGATGCCCTACCAGCCAAATGGGCTATGTACGTGGCAATGATTAAGCTTAATGAGGACAAATACTATGCTCAATCGCTGGATGACATCGTGGGAACGTTGCGGGCATATCACTTCGAGATGATAAAGGCTGAGACTGATTACGAGCAAGTCCAGAATCCGGCTATGTATTTTGGAAAGCCATCTAAAACATCAGTGACAGCTGAACCAAAGAGTGCTACAGCGTTTTTCACCGGAGAAACGTCATCGCCACCAGAGTCCGAAGACTCACTGAATCGCGCGTTCTTAGGGTTAGGAAGATCGGAAGAACCGCAACCTCAAGTCCAACAGGCATCGACCAGTCAGAGCTATTCGAAGATGCCCATGAGCGCAAAGTCAGCGGAAGAGCATCTGAATCTACTTGCTTCGTTTGTGGCCGCTTATGGAAATTGTGTTCAAGGGAAGATCAATGATCCGGCTCTTTGGGATGAAGATTACGATCAGGTCGACCCTGATGACTTAGAGGAAATGGATCTTAAATGGCAACTGGCCATGGTAACCCAGAGGGTTAAAAGATTCATTAAGAGAACTGGGAGGAATCTGCAAATGAACAACAAAGGGATAGGATTTGATAAGTCTAAGGTCAAATGCTACAAATGTCAGGGATTGGGACATTTCGCAAGGGAGTGTCAAAGACCGAAGGTAGAATCATACCAAGGACAGAGTCAGCATCAAGGACAGTACCAAAATCAGTCCCAACAGAGATACCTTCCGAGTTCCTCATCTGGTCAAGCCAATCTAGCGGGTCTGATATCCAATGTCACTTCTGACAGACAGCTAGATGGTTCCTATGACTGGAGTTCACATCCTGAGTCCAACGCTAGAGCTTTCATGGCTGAAGTTACGGAGAATGGTTGTGAAGAAGACGAGCAGACCACACGGGACAGCAGTCCGATGTGGGTAGAGAAAGCGAATGATCAGACCGTGCTGGAGTTTGCTGCTCAGATGGCCAACGTGGAATCTGATAACTCTAAGGTTAGTCTTTCTTATTCTCTATTTCATGAATTATGTGCTTTATGTGTTAGCTCTAACGATAGGTTAAATCTAGTCTTAGACTCACATAAGACCATAGCTGCTCAAAATGAAAACTTAAAAATTGAGAACGCTAGCCTAAATGATATAAAACAAGATTTAAAAGAAAAGCTTAAGGCTGATGCTCAAGACGTAATCGTTCTAAAAGACAAACTGAGTGAGCAGTGTGTTAGGATAGAGCTTATGTATGAGCACGTAGAGGCCTTGACCAAAAGTCTGAAAGACAAGGACATAGAGCTAGCCGAGACCAAGGTTAAGGTAGCAGAGGCAAATAGCAAGCTGGAAAAGTTTAGGAATTCGAGCCTAAACCTAGGAAAAGTCTTAGATGCCCAAAGACAGTCTAAGAAACCTGTAGGTCTAGGTTTTCACGAAATTCCTCCACCTTTCAATGGAAACTATGTGCCTCAGCCTCAGGAGAAAACTGACAAGTCAGTAGTTTTAGAGGACCTACCTGAACCTACACCTGAGCCTAAAGTTGAAAATACACCTAAGGTGGATGACTCTACTGTCAAGGTCAAGAAAGTGAAATTTGTGTCTTCCTCCAGTGAAACACCTGCAGGAAAACAGAAAATTTCATGGGCTGACCAGGTCGAAGAGACAGCCACTGTAGATCTACCAAAGGCAATAGACACTAGTGAGACACCTAGATCTAAGGGACCAACCAAAAAGTCCATGGATAAGATGTCTTGCTTTAGATGTCACGAGAAAGGGCATGTTGCTTCTCACTGTCCTAATAGGAAAGCTGATGTTACCCCTAAGACAGTGAACCCAACACCTGTTAAGCCCTCAACAAGTGTGGCGAGCACGAGTAGTTCTCAGAGTACCGAGAAAACTGTGCAGGCCGCACCAAAACCTGTTGTGAAACAAACACCGGTTAAGGTTGGACCAAAAGAAGTGGTTAGGACAAATTCACCGAATCGTGTCATTAATCAATCTAGGTCAGCACCTCAACAAGTCTATAGGAGCACAACACCTAGCAGGTTACACACTCCAGTTAGGTCACATACTACTGTTAGACAATATGTTCCGGTAAAAGCTCAGGGATCACAGTCTGAAATGCAGTATAATAAGACTTATTCTAGAGCACCACAACAAATGCCTACTCAAAGGCAAAGAGTGAATCTAAATCACTCGGCACCACAACAGAATTCAGTTCAAAGGCCCAAGTCACCTGAAAGGCGAGATGGGTACTTGAAAGAGTTCACGTATGTGGACGAGAATGGTATTACCAAGTCAGTCATGGCTTGGGTTCCCCGTGATAACTAACCTATTTTCTTTCATGTGCAGGAGATAACTACCGGTCCAAACAACAAGTGGTTCGTCGACAGTGGTTGCTCCAGACACATGACGGGGGAAAGGAGTCTTCTCACAGACTTCAAGGGGGGTAATAGGGGATTCGTATCATTCGCGGGTAACAAAGGAGGAAATATCACTGGAACTGGAGAAGTCACTAATGGGACGATTACATTGGATCAAGTTTATCACGTTGATAAACTGGTTCATAATCTCATTAGTGTATCTCAAATCTGTGATAAGAAGGACTCGGTGTTATTTACTGACACTGAGGCGTTAGTGCTAAAGCCGGGATTCAAGATACCTGAAGATTGGATATTGATGCGGGCTCCAAGGAAGAATGACTTGTACATGCTCGACATGAACAAGCCAGATAATTCGATGGGTCCGATCTGCTTACTATCAAAAGCTTCGGAAACGGAATCGGTTTTGTGGCACAGACGCATGGCTCACTTGCACCTAAGGAAAATGAACTACATAACGAAGAATGGTTTGGTGCAAGGTGTGCCTTTGAAAAGCTTTCAGTTTGAGGATAAGTGTCTACCGTGCATGAAGGGCAAGCAACATAAAAAGACACACAAGTCCAAGAAGCTGAACTCCATAACCTCAACATTCGATTTGTTGCATATGGACCTTTTCGGCCCTATCAACAAAAGGAGTATAGGAGGTAGTTGGTTTTGCTTAGTTATCACTGACGATTACTCACGGTTTTCATGGGTTTTCTTTTTAGGTACGAAGGACGAGACGGCTGCAAAGCTCATCGGGTTCTTAGACCAAGTGGAGAACTCCTACGGAACAAGGGTTAAACATATTCGTAGTGATAATGGGACTGAATTTAAAAACTCTGTAATTGGTGTATATTGCCTATCAAAGGGCATCGTGCATCAATTCAGTGCACCATATGAACCTCAACAGAATGGGGTGGCCGAACGCAAAAACAGAACATTGATTGAGGCTGCAAGGACTATGCTTTCGGATTCACAGCTTCCTACCATGTTTTGGGGGGAGGCAGTGAATACCGCGTGCCACATTTTAAATCGAGTCCTTACAGTCAAATCATTGAACAAAACATGTTATGAAATTTTGAATGAACGGCCACCTAACTTAACTGGATTCGAACCGTTTGGAGTACCATGTACACTTTTAAGAACAAAACATCAACCGAAGTTTGGTGAAAAGGCTGACGAAGGATACTTCCTAGGTTATGNCAACCGAAGTTTGGTGAAAAGGCTGACGAAGGATACTTCCTAGGTTATGTGCCAAACTCACCAAACAAACGGGTGTTTAACAAAACAACTGGTACTGTGGAGATTGTGTATAACATTGAAGTCACAAGTTATACACATGAACCCCAAACTGGTCCGGAATGGATATTTGACTATGATAAGTTATTTGAGTCATTTAACATTCCTCTGGATGATAACGCAGGTACAATCGAGAAGGACATGGCGACGTTGCATCTGAACGACGATGACCAAATCTTTCCAAGGACCACGTTCGAATCTACGTCCGAGCCTACTGCGACTGTAGATAGATCTCCAGAAGTTGCTGATCAAGAGGCACCTAACACTGAGAATCAGACTCAAGCATCAAGTTCTACCTCTGAGGAAAACGTCCGTGAGGAGGAAAATGTAGAAGCTGAGCCTGTTCCCCCTTTAGGTGAAATAGGATCCAACTTAGGAGATAATCTAAGGGTTGATGAAATAGAGACCTCTAGGATTAACAAGAACCATCCAATAGATAGCATCATAGGAAATCCTAACGAGGGTGTGAGGACTCGGAGTAGTGTAAAATAACAACACTGTGTTGTTGTCGATGATAAACGACTCCGAGGCATATCACACATGTCTATATTCGTGTTTCATATCGCAAGTAGAGCCCAAAAATGTGCAAATGGCACTTAAGGACAACTCTTGGGTTGAAGCGATGCAGGAAGAACTTTCACAATTTAGGAAACTAGAAGTGTGGGAGTTAGTTCCGTTACCTCGAGGGGAGATTGCAATAGGAACCAAATGGGTTTTTAAGTGCAAGATAGACGATCGGGGTATAGTCACGCGCAACAAGGCGAGATTAGTTGTAAAGGGTTTCAACCAAGAGGAGGGAATCGATTACAACGAAGTTTTAGCACCAGTAGCAAGGCTGGAAGCCATTAGGTTGTTTCTAGCGTTTGCCTCCTTCAAAGGCTTTAAGGTATATCAACTGGATGTTAAGAGTGCTTTCCTGTATGGGAAAGTGAAGGAGTTGGTGTATGTAGAACAACCGCCCGGATTTACAGATCCAAAATATCCTCATAGAGTATATCGCTTAGATAAGGCTCTTTATGGATTACATCAGGCACCTAGGGCGTGGTATGAGACTTTATCCAACCATCTTTTAGAAAACGATTTTGAAAGGGGTAGGATAGATAGTACTCTATTTGTGAAGAGGAAGGGAGAACACTTTATCTTGGTACAAGTGTATGTCGATGATATCATTTTTGGATCATCAGACGAACAGATGTGCAAAGATTTCGAGAAGGTGATGAAGTCTAAGTTCGAGATGAGTGCTATGGGGGAGTTGAATTTCTTTTTAGGGTTACAAGTTGACCAAAAGAAGGAAGGGATGTTTATCCATCAAACTAAGTATGTCTATGACATATTAGAACGGTTTGGAATGGAGGGAACTAAGTTGACTGCCCACTTCAGCACGCCGATTCAAGTGAATCACAATCTCGGGCCGGGTACTGAAAGTGATACCGATGTGGATCCGACTTTATATCGGGCCATGATTGGGTCACTTATGTATTTAACTGCTTCAAGACCTGACATAATGTTTGTTGTGTGTATTTGTGCTAGGTTTCAAGCGAATCCGAAGGAGATGCATATGAAAGCTGTGAAGCGGATTCTACGATACCTCAAGTCGAAACCGAAGCTGGGACTTTGGTATCACGCGGAGGGAGATCTAGAGTTGGAAGCATTCACGGATTCTGACTACGGAGGATGCAACTTGACGCGTAAATCTACAACTGGAGGTTGTCAGTTCCTAGGAGGGAGATTGGTATCCTGGCAATGCAAGAAACAAACATCGGTAGCCATTTCAACGTGCGAGGCCGAGTATGTTGCTGCTGGTAGTTGCTGCTCACAGGTTCTGTGGATACAACAACAATTCGGGATTACGGTTTGGCTTACACTCAAACTCCTATTAGGATAGACAATCAATCTACAATTGCTATAACTAATAATCCGGTTAAACACAGTAAAACAAAGCACATAGACATAAGGCATCATTTTATTCGTGATTGTGCTGAAAAGAACTTAATCAAACTGGTAAAGGTGGCAACAGAAGATAATAATGCAGATTTATTTACCAAAGCGTTTGATAAGTCACGGTTTGAGTATTTAATTCAACTGAATGGAATGCGCAACCCAGAGTAATTTGACCTTAGTAGTAGTAAGTTTATTTTCTTTTAGAGTCGTAGTATTTCTTTCTTTACAGTAGTCTGCTAATTTAGGAAAGTTTCTATTTTTAGTAAGTTTCTAATTTTAGTAAGTTTCTATTTTTAGTAAGTTAGTAGGTTAGCTTATTTTACTGCTTTTTCTTATGAAAAACAAAAGAAAAAAAGAGAGAAAATTACAAAAATACAAAAAAAGGAGAATATCAGAAAAGGAGTTAAGTCTTAGATAAATAGGTTCAAAGTGACGAAAATTAGCACCGTCGTTACAGACTATAAGTATTTAGGCTTTCACACATAATGCAACTAAATCCTAAGTGTTATACTTTACTTAGTTTGATGTGTTGGTAGGCATAATACATATAGGGAATCTCAAGGCTAATAAAATATTCTAGAAATAGTCAAGCGTGTCACTAACTTAGATATATGACCAATCGGTCTTAATTTTTATGTACAAGACATACAAACATTGAGTCTAAATGAGGTATGCAAACTTTCTGGGGATGTATGGCAACATCAAATACATCTGAAAATGGAAAGAATAGAAATATCATGTAAAACTGAGAGTCGAAAACATGCAACTCTGTTGTACGTAAGTACAGACCTGTTGTCTCTGTTTAGATTCGGGTTAGCAGACATGTCGCTTTGTTGTACGTCAGTACAGACCTGTCACCGCTATCTGCTAACTTTAAAAATAAACCTTAAGTCGAACTAAGACACTTTGTTGTATGAGAATACAGACCTGTGTCCGATGTTTGTCTTTTAAAGAAAGTTTGCAAATACCAACAAGTTAGAATCTTTGTCTGTGTGCCTTGATCATAAAAGTATGTCTATGTCTGAGTCACGTAAGATAATTTCCTGATAACTAAAAAGGCCAAGGGATATTCCGAAATGTAGAATGTTTAAAGGGGTAAAATACCAACAATCGGCTAAATGGGTATGTCACGACAAACAATCAAAGGAATTCAAAAAATTCCTAAGTGTGAAAGTTTAAGTACTGAAAGTTAGTATCGGACATCGCTATCTGATTGAACCTCTCTTAGACTATACTCATCAAAAATATGTTGTTTAGTATTCAGCTTAGCTTGTAAATTCTTTAAGTTTAGCTTAAGTCTAGAATAAATTTTTTTGGTTAAAATTTTATTTTATCTTTATTTTTATTTTTACCATAGTTTATTTTATTTTAGTTTAGTTTCATTTTTACTTAGGTAAAAGGTCAAAAGTTACTGAGGGTGCATTCAAAGTTGGATAAAATAAACAATGCGTGAACTATCTTGAGCTTAGGGTAAAAGAGTTGGCATAGTTTATCTGGTTACACGATACCGTAGAAAAAGTTGGAAAAGTTGAAAGTATTTCAAAAATTTTCAAAATTTTTCTAAGTGTTGGAGGTTTCGAATCTAAGACAGACTCGAATAAGGAGTAATTCGAATCTGTCAGTAGATTCGAATCTATGCTTAGACTCGAGGGTTGGTGGTATAAATAGGTTAACAGTAGGTCATTAATTCTATCTGTTTTCGAATCTATACTATCGAATCTATCAAGGCGATTTCGAATCTGTTCCTTCGAGTCTATCGTAATTCTCCTAAACGACATTTTGTCGACTCTCTTACTTGGTGTTTCGACTCTACAGATACATCTAGGTATAATCAACCGGATTGTACAAGATTTGTGTAGTTTTATGCACAATTTTAGACCAAATCGTCAAATTTTGAAGTTTTATAGGTCGAAATAGGGTTTTTGCTAAATTACCAAGATTGGACATATAAAAGATCAAATTAAAAGCATAAATCAATGATTGGAACCTAGTTGAACGAATGTATGTGATTTACCAAGTTCAAAATGGTTAAAATCTTGGGTTTTTTCTAAAAAAATCAACCGTCGGGGCTTCGAGTCTGTTCCAGGACCTTCAAATCTGTTCATGGGTTTCTCGAATCTGTCATTAGATTCGAGATGACCATGATATTCGAATCTGTCCATTAGACTCGAAAAGGGACTCTTCGAATCTGTCCATTACACTCGAATATGGACACTTCGAATATGTTACTTTCGAATCTGTACTTTATTTACTTTGTTTAATTTAAATTTTATTAAACTTGTGGAAATTTAATTGTGTTAGATTTTGTATTTAATCAAGTACAAAATAAAACAAATTTTGAATTTAAACAAGTTTATTGATTTTTAATGAGTCTAACAGTTTTATTTATTGTGCAGATATGGCAGTTCGCGCTTTTGTCCCGAAGCATAATATGGTCCTTAATCCAGATAATAATATCCCTGAGGCGCAGGGTTTTCGCGAAGTTTTGGACTTCCTAGCTGAGTCTAGGATTAGCTATGCTTTGTATCATAACATTCCAATTGTAATTTCGTATGTACGCCAGTTTTATGATCATTTACAGGTGGACTGTACTGTCACCCCGACAGTTATCAGAACCAGAATCGCTGGCCAGCCTCTAGTCTTCTCAGCAGATATGTTGCGCCAAGTGCTACAGTTGGGTTCTCAAGAACAAGAAGATGGGCCTATTGACTTTCCATTAAGTATTAGGCAGACTGCTTTTCTGAGAATGGGCTACAGTTTAGATGTGACAAAGTCGTCATACATGAAGAGTGGCCTGATTGGGCAATGGAGATTCTTGGTGCACGTATTCATGGTCTGTTTTGCGCCGAAGAAAGCTGGCTTTTATTACATAGTGTCAAAGATACAATCTGGAGTTATTGCATTGGTATATAATCGGAAGTTCAGCTTTTCGCAGATGTTCTTCTCGGAGTTCGTTCATCAAATTACGGCTCCAGAAAGGGAACGATTCTTGTTGTACCCAAGGTTCATTATGATGCTGATAAGGCATTTCTTGCCAGACTTGCCGCCGTCAAATGATTCTCTGAGTGTTAACATTATGGACAAACGGATTTTCGCTGATTGTTCCTCACACCGAGGAAGATTGGCTGTTCCTGTTGCTCGTCCATTGTTCGGAGCTATTGTGGATAGGGATTTTCAAGCCCCGGAAGATGCCAACTGGGCAGGGGTCGTTGAGTTTCCACAACAACAACAACAGCAACAACGTCAACAGCAACAACAACAGCAACGTCAACAGCAACAACAGCCTCGTGCTCGGCCACGTGATCCAAGACACCGACAGAGACCAGCAGCGAGTCAAATTCCGGCTACCAGGCCTTCGAAAACCAGCAACCAGAAGTTACAGAAGCCGGGCCCTCAAATATTCAAGAAGCTGGGCCCTCAAATATTGCGAGAGAAGCTGAACAGCTAAGCCAGACGCTTAATGAAATTTGGGAGGCAGGGCCTCATGCCAACGAAGACGTTGCAGCAGCATTGGTTGGTGAGCTGCTTAGTCCACCAGCAGATGAAGATGATATTTTTAGAGATGTGGAGGAATACGAGCCAGAAGGGGCAGGTGACGGATTAACATCTTCGGAATCCGACTCAGAATCCGCGGAAGTTCTCTGGCCTAGATATCCAACAAGAACCTCCCTGTTGCATCCTATACTCAAGGATCATCATCATCTCAATTCCGCTATGCCTCTCCTCGGCGTGAGATTATAGATGAATAAATAGCGGCAATTCAAGAACAGATAGCCTTATGGACTAATCATCTACAACAGAGACGTTTCTCCAATAAGACGAACAATCAGCTCCGCTACGAAACCAGCCCGCGGAGGTATTCAGATGATCGGAGAGATGACTATCGCTGAGATGACAGAAGGGATGATTATCGAATGGATGACAGAGATGACAGGCGATATGACGACAAACGGGACTATCGGGATGACCGCCGCTATGAAAGGCGAGACGATAGGAGAGATTATCGCAGGGATGATCGACGCGATTATGACCGTAAGAATGATCATCGGGATGATAGACGGGATGACCGACGTGACGATCGAAGGGACTATGATCGTTGGGACAACAGAAGGGACGACAGTAGAGAACCTCGTCGTGCCGGCAAAAGGCCGGTTGAGAGGAGAGATGAGAGGCCAAAAGCTGAAGAGCCTAAGGGAAATGAAGAACGTCTGTGCTATAAGTGTGGCAAACCGGGCCACTTTGCTCGGGAATGCAAAAATAAGTACGAAAGGGACGTCGGTTATTACGAGCGGAAGCTGGAGGTCGCCAAGAAGAGGACTGATGCCATGGCTTTGGTTGCCCAAGAAGATTATTAGGATGCAGAGGATACTGATGATGAGGACGACAATGGTAAGAATTGCTACATGGCGGATCGTCTGGGATTGGCCGACTATCCTACATCGACCGATTCAAATTCAGACACTACTGCTAAGGGGGAAACACCGCAAAATCCACCAGCATGTCTGATGGCCAGATCCGACGATCCAGAATGTTCTTCATCAGATTCTGAGGCATGAGAGATACATTCCTTTTACATTCCAAAGCATGTAAATAATTTATCTGTACATACTGAATGTAACTTGCACACATGTGTACTTGATCTAGAAGCTTGGTTAAATGCTGAAACGGAAAAGTGTGTCAAGGCTGAACATCTAGCCCAAACATTGAAAGATTCATCTGAGTTATATCAATCGAAGTGGTTAACAAATCATAATGTGATAAAACAGATGCTAGTTGAAAAGGTAGATGTTCAGGATAGGAATACATATCTAGAATCTTGTATGGATAGGTTATCAAATGAAAAGCACTCATTAAAATCAAAAATATCTATTCTATCAAAACAATTAGAGACGGTAAGTATGGAAAACATAGACAGCTGCAAAATATACAAAATGATAGAAGAAGAATGAATAAGTTTGTACTCTAGAATAAAGGCCCTTGATGATGAATTTTTAAAACGGAGTCAAACTAAACAAACTATTCATTTGAACCGGCCCAAAGAGACTAGGTTTTACCATTCTAAACAAGGAATTGGTTTTAAAAATACTAAGTATTTGGAACTGGCTCAACAAGTTTTACCTCTCTTTTATGACAAGAATTACATGGGTGTTGGGCTTAAATCTTTTTTTTTTTTTTCGAGTCATCAAAAGAAGTCTTAACCCAAGAGGATGAGAAACGTAATGGAAATAAAGAAAAACAAATATCTATTAAATATGAAGAACTAAATGAGAGTTATCCTTATAAAGTACCCACTCTAGAGGAAGACTTCTTGTCTAGTTATTCTGAAGCTGAAATGAAAGCAGAACCCAAAAGACCAATCACTCACCTTTACATTCCTACAAAAGTTCTTCAACATAAAATTAAAGTTTTAGAAAAGGAATTAAAGGCAACTCGAAAGAAAGCTCTTGATTATCAAGAAGCTCTACTTAAAAGTGAGGAAAAATTGGTAAATCAAAGTTTTCAACAATCTTTAGAATTAACTGTCTACAAAGAAAAATTTGACATGATTTCTCAAAGCTTAAAAGATCACTTAAAAGAGCCAAGAGTTTCTCGTCCCACCAAAATCCCACTCGTGTCATCTAACAAAGGTAAAACTAAAATTGAAAATTCATCAATCAGTTTTAAAGGTGAGTGCTCAAAATCTTTCAAAGTTGAGGTTTCGAAGAAGACTCAGATTCAATCCAAGTCTTCTAAGAAACCCACTCACCAAGAAAAAGAAAAATCTTTAAAGTCTAAGTCTTCCATGCGTACTGACTCTCGTTGTTTTGTTCCTACAGATCATGTGAGAAGAGTGCCAAAAACAACCATGCAAGATTTTACAAGTTTTTTTTTTGAAGAAGGTTGTTATGCCAAATGATTTTGTTTCTAGAGATAGGTTGTATGTAATCTCTGAAAACAATGATTGTAATGATGTAACGAATTCTAATACTTGTTTGATGTATTATTTTAGTGACTTGTTTAAATTATGTCCAGCTCGTTTTAGACGCCAAGTACCTAAAATGAATGCTTTTGTGCCCTATCCTGCTAAAAGAATTCGTAAAAAGAAAATAAAAAATGTTGCATCATTGGCCATTATAAAAAATGAGACTTGTATTTTGCCTAGGCCCAAAACCAAAGCAAAAGTCAAACAGGTCTCAAAAAGTCAAAAACCGAAGGTAATTTCATCGGTTAAGGTTCCAAAGCCTAATAAATCCAATTTTCAATGGAATCCAAAAGGCTATGCATCTGGTCCACACATAACTGCTAAATGGGTTCCTAAAATTGCAAATGTGCCATATTCACCTGGAACTCCTAACCCAAAAGAACCCATATTAAGATGGGTACCCAAAGTTGTGTGATCTTAATGCAGATGGTTCTTGGTTACTGCAGATTAAGACCCGTACTTCAATGAATTGGATTCTAGTTATAATAGGCTAGGACCCGTTCTTCTGCTTGTCGGTTGTGCTTAAACCGACACGTTTGGCTTCTGTGCACACAGATCAGGACCCGGTCTAATATCATCATGTTTTTTGAACATCTCGGTTCAGAACACGGTTTGAATGTTAATTTAAGATGGATCTGTTTGAATACTTATAGATTTTCATTATATGTATTTATTTGTTTTTCAGGCAAAATCCATCTGGTATATGGATTCGGGTGGTTCCAAGCACATGACCGGGAGAAGAGAATTACTGTCCAATGTAGTAGAACAATACTGTGGGACAGTAAAATTCGGGAACAGACACCATGCTCGCATAAAAGGATACGGGGATTTAGTCTTAAATAATCTAGTCATCAAGGATGTTGACTATGTTGAGGGATTATCACATAATTTGTTTAGCATAGGTCAGATCCGCGATAAAGGGTTAGAAGTAACGTTTAGGGCTAAGAACTGTAGTGTTAACAGTATGGATGCCAAAGAAATTTTATCCGGTTCTTGTAAATCTAACCTTTACACCATAGATGTAGCTAAGCTTATGGTTAAGGATAGCATCTGCCTTCTATCAAAAGCCTCATCAAAAGACTCTTGGTTGTGGCATCGTAGGTTATCCCACTTAAACTTTGAAAACATCAACAAGCTGGCTGCTAAACAACTGGTGAAAGGACTCCCAGAACTGAGATATGAAAAAGATCATCTGTATGGAGCATGTGAGAAGGGCAAGATGAAAAGATCATCTCACAAACCAAAACCTGAACCATTATCAAACAGAGTGTTGGACTTACTTCATATGGACTTATGCGGACCAAAAGCAATATCTGTTGGTTATCGTTAACGATTACTCACGATATACCTGGGTTAAGTTCTTTCGATCCAAGGATGAGACAGCTCAAGGAATCATCGATTTTATAAAGAGTGTCGAAACCTAACAGCAACTTTCCGTTCAATCAATTCGATCTGACAACGGCACGGAATTCAAAAATTCAGTAGTTCAGAGCTTCCTTCGATCCAAAGGTACTCAGCATCAATATTCTGCTGCTAGAACACCTCAACTAAATGGAGTCGTAGAAAGGCGTAACCGTACCCTTGTGGAAGTTGCACGTACAATGTTGACTTATTCAAATCTACCTCCGTTCTTGTGGGCCGAATTCGTGTCAACAGCTTGCTACACGCAGAATCGCTCCATCATCCATAAGCGTTTCAATAAAACTCCATATCAACTCTTCTTGAATAAAGTACCTTTTATCAAGTACTAACGTGTATTTGGTTGCAGGTGCTATGTGCTTAATGACAAAGACAACCTCAGGAAATTCAACGAGAAAGCGGATGAAGCGATCTTCATTGGATACTCATCCAACTCGAAGGCATATCGTGCATTCAACACTCGAACCAGGACAGTCAATTAAAGTGTGCATGCACATTTGACGAATTGGCTGAACTGGCACCCGAAGTTGATCATTCAGGACCACGCATTACACCAATGCCTAGAGACTCTTCTTCTTAATCTACTTCTTTTTCACTTTCTGATTTAGTTAATATATTTGATGATTTTTATGTAGAATTCTTCGGTCCTAATTCTAATGTTTTCAATGTTTCTTCTACTATAGGCAACACATCCAACAATTCAACTGCACCAGAAATTCTATCTGATCCATATTCATCCACTTCATACCCACATCCATCAACTTCATCCACTGATACATCTGCAGTTGAATCTACTCTAGAAATACCCTCGCACATCATGCCAAACATTCTTCCTCCACCTGAACATATTGAACCCAAACCGGAACCAGTGGTACCTTCACTAGAAACCATTGACGATGAATCATCCTCCATTCCCACTTTCACCACTGAGATTCCATCTCATTCACCTCTTCCACATGAGACAAAATGGACCCGAAGCCAGCCAACCGATCAGATCATTGGTGATATCTCAACAGAATCTTCTTGGCGTACGCGGCACACAAAGACTTCAAAGTGTACCAGATGGACGTCAAGACAACCTTTCTTAACGGTGAACTTAATGAAGTGGTGTACGTTGAACAACCACAAGGATTTGTTGATGCACATAAACCTGACCATGTTTATGTGCTAGATAAAGCCCTCTATGGTTTGAAACAAGCACCTCGCGCATGGTATGACAGTCTCTCTAACTTATTATCTCTGCTGGTTTCAGCAAAGGTGTGGTGGACACAACACTGTTCACAAAAGGGAAGGCCCGCACGTAATGCTAGTTCAAATATATGTCGACGACATTATATTTGGATCTACTGACAGTAATTTCTCTAAGGATTTTTCATCTCTAATGGAGTCCAGGTTCGAGATGAGTATGATGGGGGAAATGAATTTTTTCCTCGGATTACAAGTCAAACAACTTGAAAATGGGATTTTTTTGTGAACCAGTCGAAATATACTCTTGACATTCTCAAGAAGTATAAGCTAGACTCTTGCACTAGTATCGCAACTCCCATGGGGTCCAACTGTAAGTTAGACACCGATCCTTCTGCGAAAAGTGTCGATAATATAACTTACAGAGGGATGATAGGATCCTTACTGTATCTGACTGCTAGTAGACCTTATATAATGTTTTCAGCATGTCTTTGCGCTCGTTTTCAGGCCGACGCAAAAGAATCACACCTAAGTGCGGTAAAACACATTTTTCGTTATATTAAGGGTACACCCGATCTTGGTCTCTGGTATCCAAAAGGAACCGATTTTGATCCTACTGCCTTTCCAGATGCTGATTTTGCAGGTTGTAGAGTTGACAGGAAAAGCACATCAGGTAGAATACAGTTCTTGGGAGACAGACCGGTGAGTTGGTCCTCCAAAAAGCAGAATTGTGTTTCAACATCCATAGCTGAAACATCAGGCATTGACTAAAATAATTCTATTTCAAACTTTCATGTTTGAAATTCCTTTATTTTAGAAAATATCTGTTATTTAAATTTAAGGGGTGTGTCGCAAAATTAAATTTCAATATTTTTTTATCTATGTACATCTTTAATAATTAATGATCTTGACAAATTGCTATATGAATTGTTCATCAATGAGTGGGACGCAAAATTTATTCAGGTTTGTCTGTATCTTTAACGATGAAAATGTTCAAGAAATTTATCTGAAAAAGAAAAAAAAGAGAATAGGTGTTTATTTGAGGGGGAGTATAAATAGAATGTTAGTTTATAAATTTTTGTTGTTTTTAACTTCTCTATTATTTTAAATTTTAGGTTGTTTAATTTTTAAAATCTTAAGTTTAATATAATATGTCAGAAAATCACAAAAAGATTTTATTTGTTTTAAATACATCAAAAAGTCAAAAATATTTTTATTTTCTAGTTTACTTTTGTCTTAACTTCATTTATAAAGAAAAGCACAAAAATAATTTTATTCTGCATTTATTTTTTTATTTTTTATTTCCAAAAAAAAAAAATACAAAAAGATTTTTGTTAAATTCGGCTCAATTTTCTTTCTTAAAATTTGTTTTATTAAGGCCCAATTTCTTTGTTTCAATAAAAACTGAACCGGTTGGCCCATCTCCACGTTTGGGCGCGGATCTTTCTCCACTCGACCCGACCCGCCCTCATTTAAATAGGCGGGTCAAAGGTCAAACTTCACTTTCTTCATCTTTAAGTTTCTTTCAACTCCTTCTTCTTCCCTCCCTCCCGTCGCACGACCACCGCCGAAAACCTCCATTGTTGAACTTTTAAGCTACTCGAGCTACCGGTTTTCCTTCTTTTTCTTGCATTTTCCGACCTCGGCACCATCAGGTAACATTCTTTTAACTTTATTTCAGCTATGTTAGATTTATTATTTCGATCCTAGGAGTTATTTTGTAATATTTATTTTCATTTTAATTTGTCTTGTATTTATTTCTATGTATTTCATGTATATGTAATAGTGTAGGGGCCAATGTTGCCAAGTCTTGTAAGTTAATTAATGGAGCCTATAAAAGGCTCCTAGGGTTTACTTTTGAAAAGACACGGTTGACTATCATAAACATTTCATATCAGCCGCCACTGTTCCTTAAAAGATTCAAACATTCATATTGTCTTCTTCTTTATTAAACACATTTATTGAGCTCGTTTTCTTCATGTGTTTGATGAGAAAATCATTAAGGTACTGAATATATTGTTGGTACATCCCGTGTGACGATAGCAGTCTAAGTGGTCTTACATTGTGATTTAGCATGTGTTTGCTATAAATATATTATATATGATTGATGCTTATTAGTGTTTGTATGTTTGAACTTGATGTAACGTATTACAAGAAGTTCAAATATAAAGTTCAAAGATAAAATCAATCATAAGGTAATATCATAAGTTTTATCACTTAAGAGTTTAAGTATTTTGGCTAGATTCGAATTACTTAAGGGAATACATTCGAATCTGAGATAGATTCGAATGAGACCTTAGATTCGAATGGGCTAGATTCGAGACTGTCAATATGGACAGACTCGAATGGGCATTGGGCCAGATTCGAGCTTGGCCCACAACAGACTCGAATCAGGGTCTATAATTAGGGATAGACTCGAATAATTATCAGACTTTTTTGCAGAATTCGTGAGGGATTAAGCAAAGGGCGATCTCGAGTTTATCAGCTAGGTGAGTGCCGTTTCGGAGAGAATTAGTTCGTAGGATCGTTCGTGTGTCGTTCGTTCAGCGTCTAATAGTCTCCGTGTTCCGTTGGTTGAGAGTTGTCCGTCTAACCGTCAACGAGGATTCCGCACTCGTTCACGGATCCGCGTCTAGATAGATCTTGCAGTGGTAGACCTTACATATATACGGGATTTCATATTAACAATTGGTATCAGAGCTCAGAGGGGTGGATTTCAACTGATTTCTTTCGGATTCTGCTGGGTTTGTTCATGTTCTTCGAGTTCTTCCATTTTCAACCGGTTAGTTCTTCATTTTCCATGTTTTTTCGTGTTTCTTGTGTTATAATGGTCCTATAAACATCACATTATCATTATCTACTGATTTTAAACTCATTTACTTCCATATCTTTGTTAAAATCATCAAGAATCGACCATTTTTTAAGCTTGAAAAATATGGGTTTTTTAAGTGGGTTTTTCACGTGTTCATGCTAGTTTTAAGTGTTTTTTAGGTTGTTTTAAATCACCAAAAGTGTTTAAAATAGTTTATAAATCATTTAGAACTGTTTTTAGGCATTAAAACTGATAAAAATCGAATTCTGCCTATTCTGCCTTAGAAAAACGTAAAAACCTGCTGTATTTCGGATTACATACTGTAGCATTTCGGACCACATAGGCACCAAATTCGGACCTCACAATCATCCTAATTCGGACCATACTTAGGTGAATTTCGGACACCCCATAAGCCAATTTCGGACCTCAATTCGGTCCAATCCGAACTTCGGACCATCCGAAGTTCAGGAAAGGCTTTCCATTTTTCACTGATTGGGACTTGTTTTTAAAATTTTTCAATCTCGGACCACACCATTTCGGACCATCCGAATTCGGTCCTTCCACTGTCCCTATTTCGAAACAATCATATTCGGCCATTTCACTGTTCATCCGAATTCGGTCCTTAGGTCCATCCGGACTTAGGTCATCCTAATTTGGTCCCCCCAAGTAGTACTGTTCATCCGAATCAGGACATACTCCGAATTTGACCTTCATCCGAATCATATCCGTCCGATTTACTGTGCACCCATCCGAAATCTAGCCATCCGAAAGCACTCATCCGAAACCACTATTCATCCGAAATCAGCCCATTCGAATTCGGCTACCCCATCCGAAACACTGTTCACCCGAACTCATCATCCGAATTCAGAATATTCTGTTTTCTGTCCAACCCATCCGTGTTCAGTTTCCACCTCTAAGATCTTCACATTCTTAATCAGCACCTATAATCATAATGTCTCGCGAAGCTCTTGTACTCGGATCTGAGAACAGACCACCAGTTCTCTATCCTGATGAGTACGAACAATGGAAAGCCCGATTCCTGAAATTCGTTGGAATGCAACCTCTCGGGAATCTGATGCTTCAATCAATATCCGAAGGACCCGTCATCTACTATAGAGAGATTGCTGCCAGACCCGAGGCTGACCCCCCTGTTCAAGCTTCAAAAGTTGAAAGAGAGCCGGCAAATGACGCCGAGAGGGATCGCCAGCACGCTGATAAGAGGGCCGAATATCTGATTTATCAAGCCCTCCCCACTGATATTTTGGTCGGTGTAGACAGTAAAATGTCTGCCAAAGAAATGTGGGATGAGCTGGAAATCCAAATGCTGGGGGCAGATCTCGATGATCGTGCCAAGATTGAGGAGGCGAAGGCAAAGTTTTCAGAATTCCGCGCCAAAGACGGGGAATCTCTGCAATCCACATTCACCAGGTTCTGTGCAGTCCTTAACGAATTAAACAAACTGCACATCAAAAAGGATAGGGATGATATCAACATCCAATTCTTTGCCGCCTTAGCCCCCGAGTGGCAGCTTGCATGTAGGGCAACCAAAAGAGTCCTGAACATTCCTGAGGTATCCATAAATGTCGTCTTTAAGGAGCTTAAGAAATATCAAGGGGATGTGGATCAACAGAAGCTGATGGCAAATCAGTTGGCCTCTCTACTGCTGTCAGCCAACACAGGGTTGAAACCAAATGATTCGCTAGCCTTGATCACCAATACGCAGATTCCGACACCATCTTTTGCTCCTGGTTCTTCATCATCTCAGTACACGTATGCTTCCCCTCCGCGTGAGGTCTATGATGAGGAGGAAGCTTCAATCCAAGAACAGATAGCCTTGTGGACCAACCGTCTTCAACAGCGACGGTTCTCCAACAAGACCAACAACCAACTCCGTTATGACACCGGTCCACGGAGGTACTCAGATGATAGGAGAGATGACCGCCGCGATGACTATCGCAGAGATGACTACAGAAGGGATGACAGGGATGATCGCCGGTATGATGACAGACGCGACTATCGCGATGATCGCCGTTATGAAAGGCGTGATGAAAGGCGAGATGACAGGCGGGACGATCTCAGGGATGATCGTCGGGATGACCGCAGGGACCGGAGGCGTGATGATAGCCACGAGCACCGTCGGGCCGACAAGAGGCCGGCGGAAAGAAGAGAGGAGAAGCCAAGAGCAGATGAGCCAAAGGCCACTGATGAACGTCTCTGCAACAAATGTGGCAAACCGGGCCACTTTGCTAGGGAATGCAAGAATAATTTCGAGAGAGACGTTGCTTATTACGAAAGAAAGCTCGAGGCTGCAAAGAAGAAATCGGATGCGTTAGCCCTCGTCGCCCAGGAGGACTACTGGGATGCTGAAGATTCAGAAGACGAAGATGAAAAGGGCAAGAATTGCTATATGGTTGATCGTCAGGGGTTGAAGACTTGTACTGATGTCACTGCTGCAGATTCAGACATTGCTGCTGAGGGGGAGACAATGAAACATCCACCAGCATGTCTGATGGCTACAACCGACGATCCCGAATGCTCCACATCCGGTTCCGAGTCCAGTGAGGTATATTCTGTTGGTACACCCTGTGTGACGATAGCAGTCTAATCGATCTGCATTATGGTTTAGGTAATCTTCTGAGTATTAACAAGTATTTTGATATATATGTTTAATATGTGTTTGTCTGTTATTGATTGTGTGTTTGAACTTGATGTAACGTATTACAAGAAGTTCAAACATAAAGGTCAAAGATTAACTCAAGCATAAGTTAAAACATAAGTTTCATCACTTAAGTGTTTAAGTGTATTGGCTAGATTCGAATAGGTAAAGGAAGACATTCGAATCTGTGATAGATTCGAATGTATCCTTAGATTCGAATGGGCTAGATTCGAGTCTGTCAGATGGACAGATTCGAATGGGCCTTAGGCCAGATTCGAGGTTGGCCCACAACAAACTCGAATCAGGGTCTATAATTAGGGATATACTCGAATGATTAGAGGACTTTTTGCAGAATTCGTGAGGTATTAAGCAAGAGGCGATCTCGAGTTTATCAGCTAGGTGAGTGCCGTTTCGGAGAGAATTAGTACGTAGGATCGTTCGTGTGTCGTTCGTTCAGCGTCTAATAGTCTCCGTGTTTCCGTTGGTTGAGAGTTGTCCGTCTAACCGTCAACGAGGATTCCGCACTCGTTCACGGATCCGCGTCTAGATAGATCTTGCAGTGGTAGACCTTACAAGTGGTATCAGAGCCTACGGAGTGTTCTTGGTGTTCTTCGTGTTCATCAGATACATTCTAGGTTTCTTGACGCTAGTTGGACGGTTTTGCTCTCAAAAACGTGGTTTTGAGCTTAGCAAATTCATATTCGGGAAACACTTTGTTGTTTTTCACGTTTTTAGTCGAAATCATTATTTTTTCGTTTGAAAAATAGTGGTTTAATCTGTAAAACGTCAAAAAATCAAAGTGTTAGCCGTTTTTCGAGTTTGCGGCGCTCGAATCTATAGGGGTCATTAGGGTTTTACTTTATTTTCGAGTCTAACCTAAATACGCTCCTTTCGAGTCAATTTCAGAGAGTTTCGAATCTACTTTGTTTCGAATCTGTTGCTTCATTCGAATAGGATCTCGAGTCTAGTTTAGTGTCGAGTTTATTTCGAATCTAGTATTATTTCGATTCTGTGCTTCGAATCTGCTGTCATTCGACTCTGCTGTGCCTTCGATTCTAAGGGTCTTCGAATCTAAAGAATCCTTCGAATCTGTCATAACTTCGAATCTAAGGAGTTGTTCGAATCTGACATAATTTCGAATCTAACTGACTTTTAAGACTTAATCGAATTTAATCTCAACAGATTTAATCTTAATTAGTTTCGAATCTATCTAGATTCGAATAAGTTAGTCTAAATCAGTTTCGACTTAAATTAATTAAGTTCAAATTCAATTTCTTTCAGAAAAGATGTCAAACCTTCAGAAATTCCTTGAGATGGATCACGAAGTTGGGAAGGCAAATGCACCGCCAAAGCTGATGAAAGTTGAGAACTATTACTGGTGGAAGGACAGATTTACGGATTTTGTACGATTCAACGATATGCGCATGTGGGTGTGCATAGATGAAGGGTACATTCCACCAGTATCTGAAGTAGAAGGCCGTCAAAAGGTTTTGTCATACCAAATGATGAAAGAGGATGACAAGAAACTATTTGAAGCTGAAAACAAGGCTTTCTCAATTATCCGTATGGCTTTACCTCAAGATATCTTGCACACATTTCGGACTCAAAGGACGTCGAAGGAACTTGGGGAATCTCTCCAGAAAAGGTGTGAAGGTAATCCACGGGTACGTAGAAAGCGTACAGAGCTGTTGACCCAACAGTTTGCGATTTTCAAGGCTCTTAAGGATGAACAGTTAGATGATATTATCACACGGTTCTATCATCTGATAACAGAGCTTGAAAGTCATGGCATTGAGTACTCGGACACTGACAAGAACAACAAGCTTCTTGATGCCCTACCAGCCAAATGGGCTATGTACGTGGCAATGATTAAGCTGAATGAAGACAAATATTATGCTCAATCACTTGATGACATTGTGGGAACGTTGAGGGCATATCACATCGAAATGATTAAGGCTGAGACTGATTACGAGCAAGTCCAGAATCCGGCTATGTATTTTGGAAAGACATCTAAATCATCAGTGACAGCTGAACCGAAGAGTGCTACAGCGTTTTTCACCGGAGAAACGTCATCGCCATCAGAGTCCGAAGACTCACTAAATCGCGCGTTCTTAGGGTTAGGAAGATCGGAAGAACCGCAACCTCAAGTCCAACAGGCATCGACCAGTCAGAGCTATTCGAAGATGCCCATGAGCGCAAAGTCCGCAGAAGAACATTTGAATCTACTTGCTTCGTTTGTGGCCGCTTATGGAAATTGTGTTCAAGGGAAGATCAATGATCCGGCTCTTTGGGATGAAGATTACGATCAGGTCGACCCTGATGACTTAGAGGAAATGGATCTTAAATGGCAACTGGCCATGGTGACCCAGAGGGTTAAAAGATTCATTAAGAGAACTGGGAGGAATCTGCAAATGAACAATAAAGGGATAGGATTTGATAAGTCTAAGGTCAAATGCTACAACTGTCAGGGATTGGGACACTTCGCCAGGGAGTGTCAAAGACTGAAGGTAGAATCATACCAAGGACAGAGTCAGCATCAAGGACAGTACCAAAATCAGTCCCAACAGAGATACCTTCCGAGTTCTTCATCTGGTCAAGCCAATCTAGCTGGTCTAATATCCAATGTCACTTCTGACAGACAGCTAGATGGTACCTATGACTGGAGTTCACATCCTGAGTCCAATGCTAGAGCCTTCATGGCTGAAGTTACGGAGAATGGTTGTGATGTGGATGAGCAGACCACACGGGACAGCAGTCCGATGTGGGTAGAGAAGGCGAATGATCAGACCGTGCTGGAGTTTGCTGCTCAGATGGCCAACGTGGAATCTGATAACTCTACGGTTAGTCTTTCTTATTCTCTATTTCGTGAATTATGTGCTTTATGTGTTAGTTCTAACGATAGATTAAATCTAGTCTTAGACTCACATAAGACCATAGCTGCTCAAAATGAAAATTTAAAAATTGAAAACGCTAGCCTAAATGATATAAAACAAGATTTAAAGGAAAAGCTTAAGGCTGATGCTCAAGACGTAATAGTTCTAAAAGACAAACTGAGTGAGCAGTGTGTTAGGATAGAGCTTATGTATGAGCACGTAGAGGCCTTGACCAAAAGTCTGAAAGATAAGGACATAGAGCTAGCCGAGACCAAGGTTAAGGTAGTAGAGGCAAATAGCAAGCTGGAAAAGTTTAGGAATTCGAGCCTAAACCTAGGAAAAGTCTTATATGCCCAAAGACAGTCTAAGAAGCCTGTAGGCCTAGGTTTTCACGAAATTCCTCCACCTTTCAATGCAAACTATGTGCCTCAGCCTCAGGAGAAAACTGACAACTCAGTAGACTTAGAGGACCTACCTGAACCGACACCTGAGCCTACAGTTGAAAATACACCTAAGGTGACTGACTCAACCGTCAAGGTCAAGAAAGTGAAATTTATGTCTTCCTCCAGTGAAACACCTGCAGGAAAACAGAAAATTTCATGGGCTGACCAGGTCGAAGAGACAGACACTGTAGATGTACCAAAGGATGTAGACACCAGTGAGACACCTAGATCTAAGGGACCAACCAAAAAGTCCATGGATAAGATGTCTTGCTTTAGATGTCACGAGAAAGGGCATGTTGCTTCTCACTGTCCAAATAGGAAAGCAGATGTTACCCCTAAGACAGTGAACCCAACACCTGTTAAGCCCTCGACAAGTGTGGCGAGCACGAGTAGTTCTCAGGGTACCGAGAAAACTGTGCAGGCCGCACCAAACCTGTTGTGAAACAAACACCGGTTAAGGTTGGACCAAAAGAAGTGGTTAGGACAAATTCACCGAATCGTGTCATTAATCAATCTAGGTCAGCACCTCAACAAGTCTATAGGAGCACCACACCTAGCAGGTCACACACTCCAGTTAGGTCACATACTCCCGTTAGACAGTATGTTCCGGTAAGAGCTCAGGGATCACAGTCTGAAATGCAGTATAATAAGACTTATTCTAGAGCACCACAAAAAATGCCTACTCAAAGGCAAAGAGTGAATCTAAATCACTCGGCACCACAACAGAATTCAGTTCAAAGACCCAAGTCACCTGAACGGCGAGATGGGTACTTGAAAGAGTTCACGTATGTGGACGAGAATGGTATTACCAAGTCAGTCATGGCTTGGGTTCCCCGTGATAACTAACCTATTTTCTTTCATGTGCAGGAGATAACTACCGGTCCAAACTACAAGTGGTTCGTCGACAGTGGTTGCTCCAGGCACATGACGGGGGAACGAAGTCTTCTCACAGACTTCAAGGGGGGTAATAGGGGATTTGTATCATTCGCGGGTAACAAAGGAGGAAATATCACTGGATCTGGAGAAGTCACTAATGGGACGATTACATTGGATCAAGTTTATCACGTTGATAAACTGGTTCATAATCTCATTAGTGTATCTCAAATCTGTGATAAGAAGAACTCAGTGTTATTTACTGACACTGAGGCGTTAGTGCTAAAGCCTGGATTCAAGATACCTGAAGATTGGATATTGATGCGGGCTCCAAGGAAGAATGACATGTACATGCTTGATATGAACAAGCCAGATAATTCGATGGGTCCGATCTGTTTACTATCAAAAGCTTCGGAGACGGAATCGGTTTTGTGGCACAGACGCATGGCTCACTTGCACCTAAGGAAAATGAACTACATAACGAAGAATGGTTTGGTGCAAGGTGTGCCTCTGAAGAGCTTTAAATTTGAAGACAAGTGTCTACCGTGCATGAAGGGCAAGCAACATAAAAAGACACACAAGTCTAAGAAGCTGAACTCCATAACCTCGACATTCGATTTGTTGCATATGGACCTTTTCGGCCCTATCAACAAAAGGAGTATAGGAGGTAGTTGGTTTTGCTTAGTTATCACTGACGATTACTCACGGTTTCCATGGGTTTTCTTTTTAGGTACGAAGGACGAGACGGCTGCAAAGCTCATCGGGTTCTTAGACCAAGTGGAGAACTCCTACGGAACAAGGGTTAAAAATATTCGTAGTGATAATGGGACTGAATTTAAAAACTCTGTAATTGGTGTATATTGCCTATCAAAGGGCATCGTGCATCAATTCAGTGCACCATATGAACCACAACAGAATGGGGTGGCCGAACGTAAAAACAGAACATTGATTGAGGCTGCAAGGACTATGCTTTCGGATTCAAAGCTTCCTACCATGTTTTGAGGGGAGGCAGTGAATACCGCGTGCCACATTTTAAACCGAGTCCTTACAGTCAAATCATTGAACAAAACATGTTATGAAATTTTGAATAAACGGCCACCTAACTTAACTGGATTCGAACCGTTTGGAGTACCATGCACACTTTTAAGAACAAAACATCAACCGAAGTTTGGTGAAAAGGCTGACGAAGGATATTTCCTAGGTTATGTGCCAAACTCGCCAAACAAACGGGTGTTTAACAAAACAACTGGTACTGTGGAGATTGTGTATAATATTGAAGTCTCAAGTTATACACATGAACCCCAAACTGGTCCGGAATGGATATTTGACTATGATAAGTTATTTGAGTCATTTAACATTCCTCTGGATGATAATGCAGGTACAATCGAGAAGGACTTGGCGACGTTGCATCTGAACGACGATGGCCAAATCTTTCCAAGGACCACGTTCGAATCTACGTCCGAGCCTACTGCGACTGTAGATAGTTCTCCAGAAGTTGCTGATCAAGCGGCACCTAACACTGAGAATCAGACTCAACCTTCAAGTTCCAACTCTGAGGAAAATGTCCGTGAGGAGGAAAATGCAGAAGCTGAGACTGTTCCCCCTTTAGGTGAAATAGGATCCAACTTAGGAGATAATCTAAGGGTTGATGAAATAGAGACCTCTAGGATTAACAAGAACCATCCAATAGAAAGCATCATAGGAAATCCTAACGAGGGTGTGAGGACTCGGAGTAGTGTAAATAACAACACTGTGTTGTTGTCGATGATAAACGACTCCGAGGCATATCACACATGTCTATATTCATGTTTCATATCGCAAGTAGAGCCTAAGAATGTGGAAATGGCACTTAAGGATAACTCCTGGGTTGAAGCGATGCAGGAAGAGCTTTCGCAATTTAGGAAACTAGAAGTGTGGGAGTTAGTTCCATTACCTCGAGGGGAAGTTGCCATAGGAACCAAATGGGTTTTTAAGTGCAAAAGAAACAATCGGGGTATAGTCACGCGCAACAAGGCTAGATTAGTTGTAAAGGGTTTCAACCAAGAGGAGGGAATCGATTACAACGAAGTTTTTGCACCAGTAGCAAGGCTAGAAGCCATTAGGTTGTTTTTAGCTTTTGCCTCCTTCAAGGGCTTTAAGGTATATCAGTTAGATGTTAAGAGTGCTTTCCTGTATGGGAAAGTGAAGGAGTTGGTGTATGTAGAACAACCGCCCGGGTTTACAGATCCAAAATATCCTGAGAGAGTATATCGCTTAGATAAGGCTCTTTACGGATTACATCAGGCACCTAGGGCATGGTATGAGACTCTATCCAACCATCTGTTAGAAAATGGCTTTGAGAGGGGTAGGATAGATAGTACTCTATTTGTTAAGAGAAAGGGAGATCACTTTATCTTGGTACAAGTGTACGTCGATGATATCATTTTTGGATCATCAGACGAACAGATGTGCAAAGATTTCGAGAAGGTTATGAAGTCTAAGTTCGAGATGAGTGCTATGGGAGAGTTGAATTTCTTTTTAGGGTTACAAGTTGACCAAAAGAAGAAAGGAATGTTTATCCATCAAACTAAGTATGTCTATGACATATTAGAACGGTTTGGGATGGAGGGAACTAAGTTGACTGCCCATTTCAGCACGCCGATTCAAGTGAATCACAATCTCGGGCCGGGTACTGAAAGTGATTCCGATGTGGATCCGACTTTATATCGGGCCATGATTGGGTCACTTATGTATTTAACTGCTTCAAGACCTGACATAATGTTTGCTGTGTGTATTTGTGCTAGGTTTCAGGCGAATCCGAAGGAGATGCATATGAAAGTTGTGAAGCGGATTCTACGATACCTCAAGTCGAAACCGAAGCTGGGACTTTGGTATCACGCGGAGGGAGATCTAGAGTTGGAGGCATTCACTGATTCTGACTACGGAGGATGCAGCTTGACGCGCAAATCAACGACTGGAGGTTGTCAGTTCCTAGGAGGGAGATTGGTGTCCTGGCAATGCAAGAAACAAACATCGGTAGCCGTGTCAACGTGCGAGGCCGAGTATGTAGCTGCTGGTAGTTGCTGTTCACAGGTTCTGTGGATACAACAACAATTGCGGGATTACGGTTTGGCTTATACTCAAAATCCTATTAGGATAGACAATGAATCTACAATTGCTATAACTAATAATCCAGTTAAACACAGTAAAACAAAGCACATAGACATAAGGCATCATTTTATTCGTGATTGTGCTGAAAAGAACTTAATCAAACTGGTAAAGGTGGCAACAGAAGATAATAATGCTGATTTATTTACCAAAGCGTTTGATAAGTCACGGTTTGAGTATTTAATTCAACTAAATGGAATGCGCAACCCAGAGTAATTTGACCTTAGTAGTAGTAAGTTTATTTTCTTTTAGAGTAGTAGTATTTCTTTCTTTACAGTAGTCTGCCAATTTAGGTAAGTTGCTAATTTAGGTAAGTTTCTAATTTAGGAAAGTTTCTATTTTTAGTAAGTTTCTATTTTTAGTAAGTTAGTAGGTTAGCTTAGTTTACTGCTTTTTGCTATGAAAAACTAAAGAAAAAAGAGAGAAAATTACAAAAATACAAAAAAAGGAGAATATCAGAAAAGGAGTTAAGTCTTAGATACATAGGTTCAAAGTGACGAAAATTAGCTCCGTCGTTACAGACTCTAAGTATTTAGGCTTTCACACATAATGCAACTAAATCCTAAGTGTTATACTTTATTTAGTTTGATGTGTTGGTAGGCATAATCCATATAGGGAATCTCAAGGCTAATAAAATATTCTAGAAAAAGTCAAGCGTGTCACTAACTTAGATGTACGACCAATCGGTCTTAATTTTTATGTACAAGACATACAAACATTGAGTCTAAATGAGGTATGCAAACTTTCTGGGGATGTATGGCAACATTAAATACATCTGAAAATGGAAAGAATAGAAATATCATGTAAAACTGAGAGTCGAAAACATGCAACTCTGTTGTACGTAAGTACAGACCTGTTGTCTCTGTTTAGATTCGGGTTAGCAGACATGTCGCTTTGTTGTACGTCAGTACAGACCTGTCACCGCTATCTGCTAACTTTAAAAATAAACCTTAAGTCGAACTAAGACACTTTGTTGTATGAGAATACAGACCTGTGTCCGATGTTTGTCTTTTAAAGAAAGTTTGCAAATACCAACAAGTTAGAATTTTTGTCTGTGTGCCTTGATCATAAAAGTATGTCTATGTCTGAGTCACGTAAGATAATTTCCTGATAAATAAAAAGGCCAAGGGATATTCCGAAATGTAGAATGTTTAAAAGGGACAAAATACCAACAATCGGCTAAATAGGTATGTCACGACAAACAATCAAAGGAATTCAAAAAATTCCTAAGTGTGAAAGTTTAAGTACTGAAAGTTAGTATCGGACATCGCTATCTGATTGAACCTTTCTTAGACTATACTCATCAAAAATATGTTGTTAAGTATTTAGCTTAGATTGTAAATTTTTTCTTAAGTCTAGATTAAATTTTTGGTCAAAATTTTAGTTTACTTTATTTTATTTTATTTTATTTTTATTTTTACCTTAGTTTATTTTATTTTATTTTAGTTTAGTTTTTACTTAGGTAAAAGGTCAAAAGTTACTGAGGGTGCATTCAAAGTTGGATAAAATAAACATTGCGTGAAATATTTGTGCTTAGGGTAAAAGAATTGGCATAGTTTATCTTGTTACACAATACCGTAGAAAAAGGTTGAAAAAGGTTGAAGTTATTTCAAAATTTTCGAAATTTTTTTCTAAGTGTTGGAGGTTTCGAATCTAAGACAGACTCGAATAAGGAGTACTTCGAATCTGTCAGTAGATTCGAATCTATGCTTAGACTCGAAGGTAGGTGGTATAAATAGGTTAACAGTGAAGTCATTTATTTCTTACTGTTTTCGATTCTACTTCCTCGAATCTATTCAGGCGATTTCGAATCTATTTTCTCGAGTCTAACGTATCTCTACTAAACGACATTTTGTCGAGTTTCAAGCTAGTGTGTTCGATTCTACTACTGTATCTAGGTATAATCAACTTGATTGTACAAGTTTCAAGTAGTTTTATACACAATTTCAGGACAAATCGTCGATTTTTGAAGTTTTATAGGTTGAAATAGGGTTTTTGCTAAATTACCAAGTTTGGACTTATAAAAGATCAAATTAGAAGCATAAATCAATGATTAGAACCTAGTTGAACTAATGTATGTGATTTACCAAGTTCAAAATGGTTAAAATCTTGGTTTTTTTGTTGAAACAAGGCCGACGGGGCTTCGAATCTGTTCTTGGACAATCGAATCTGTTCATGGGTTTCTCGAATCTGTCATTAGATTCGAGATGACCATGATATTCGAATCTGTCCATTAGACTCGAATAATGCCACTTCGAATCTGTCCATTACATTCAAATATGGACACTTCGAATCTGTCACTTTCGAATCTGTACTTTATTTATTTTGTCCAATTTAAATTTTATTAAACTTGTGGAAATGTAATTGTGCTAGATTTTGTATTTGATAAAGTACAAAATAAAGCAAATTTGAATTTGAACAAGTTTTTTGATTTTTAATGAATCTAATGGTTTTATTTATTGTGCAGAAATGGCTATTCGAGCGTTTGTTCCTAAGCACAATATGGTGCTTCATCCGGATCATGACCTCCCTGAGGCGCAGGGATACAGGCAGATGCTTGAATTTCTTGTGGAATCTAGGATAGGATTTGCACTATCTCATAATGTTCAGCTCATATTACCGTATATTCGTCAATTCTATGACCATCTGCAGGTAGACTGCTCAGTCACACCGACAGTATTACGCACTCGAATTGCGGGACAGCCGTTGGTTTTCTCGGCAGATATGTTACGACAAGTGCAGCAGCTGGGCACACAAGAAGAAGAAGCTGGTCCGATAGAGTTTCCTCTAAGTATAAGGCAAGCGGCCTTCCAGAGGATGGGATACAGTCTTGATGTGACCAAGGTGTCATACATGAAGAGTGGTTTAATTGGGCAATGGAGGTTTTTAGCCCATGTTTTTATGGTTTGCTTCGCTCCGAAGAAAGCTGGATTCGATTATATAGTTGCGAAAATTCAATCTGGGATAGTCGCTATGGTTTACAATCGACCATATAGTTTTTCGGAGATGTTCTTTTCTGAGTTTGTGCACCAAATAACTGCTCCTGAAAATCAGCAATTTCTGCTATATCCGAGGTTTATAATGATGTTGATCAGGCACTTCTTGCCAAATCTGCCGCCATCAACCGACGTTCAGAACGTAGCTATTATGGATAAAAGGATATTCGCTGATTGTTCCTCACATCGAGGAAGATTGGCTATTCCGGTCGAGCGACCGTTGTTTGGAGCTGTGTTAGACAGGAACTTTGTGGCACCAGATAATGCCAACTGGGCAGGTGAAGTAGAAGTTCAGCCTCGACAGCAACAACAACAACCGCAACAACAACAGCAACGTCCACTACAACAACAGCCTCGTGCTCGTCCACGTGATCCAAGACGCCGACAAAGACCAGCCGCGAGTCAAATTCAGGCATCCAGGCCTACTACAAGCGAACAACCACAAGCACAAGAAGCAGGGACTTCAAGTGCCGTTCACGAAACAGTCCCCGAATCTGAGCAGATTGCTCAGACCTTGGAGGAAATATGGTCTTCTGGTCCTAATGCAAATGAAGATGTGGTAGCAGCATTAGTAGGTGAGCTGCTTAGTCCGCCTGGAGATGAAGATGACATATTTCGTGATGTTGAGGAATATGAGCCGGAGCAGGCTGATAACGTTTTGTCATCATCTGCAACTGAATCAGAAGAGATGGAGGAGTTAGAGGTTGAAGCTCCTGAGTCAGTATCGACTGAACCACCTGTTCAAATTGGAACTTATGGTTCGCGTTTGATTATAAATGAAGGTGGTTCTAGGAGACGAGTGGACAGGGAATTGGAGGAGTCCGATTTTGAAGAAGAAGAAGTTTCTCATCTAGTGACACGGCAACGGGCCAAACGTCACAGGTTCATGCAAGGATCCTCTTCAGCTTCAACAGAACAACCTGAAATTCCTCAACCTCAGGACCCTCAAACCACCATTCCACCATCACCACCTCATGATGAACCATACATCCCATCGCCGATCATTCCAACTCCAATTCAATCCATCCCATCAACATCATCCTCATACGCCGACAATCAAAGGTTTCAGCAGTTAAAGGCTCGAGTTGACTTCCAAAATATCCAGATCTTAGGCCTAACAAAGGCAATCGGTGAGATTCAAACTCATAATGCAAATCTTGACAAGGAGAATGCCGATCTAAAGAAGATTGTGGAAAAAGTTCAGGAAGAGAACGTGGAGCTAAAAACCTTTGTTTGTGATCAATCTGCTGAGATAAGGTCGATGCGCTCCCTAATTGAGCAGTTAATGAAAAATTTACAGGCTCAGGGGGAGACATCGTGCCGAGATCAGGAAGTGCAGAGAAGAGATGATACTGAAGGCGATGATCCCGGTGCGAACAAAGAGATTGAGTCTGTAGATTTTTCTGCAGCTCAAGTTACACAAGTTCAGGGGGAGCCTAGTACAGAAGGAGAAGTAGGAGGAGCAGGAGGAGAAGCAGGTTCTTCAAGGACTTTAGATAGCGACATGATAGATGCGCTGAAAGATATTGAAGAAGAGCTAATGGAATTTGATTTTGAAGATGATATTGAAGAATTAGAAGAAGGTGAATTCATTCCAGATGACGTCGTTGACTGGAAATCGATCTGCATTATGGTTTAGGTAATCTTCTGAGTATTAACAAGTATTTTGATATATATGTTTAATATATGTTTGTCTGTTATTGATTGTGTGTTTGAACTTGATGTAACGTATTACAAGAAGTTCAAACATAAAGGTCAAAGATTAACTCAAGCATAAGTTAAAACATAAGTTTCATCACTTAAGTGTTTAAGTGTATTGGCTAGATTCGAATAGGTAAAGGAAGACATTCGAATCTGTGATAGATTCGAATGTATCCTTAGATTCGAATGGGCTAGATTCGAGTCTGTCAGATGGACAGATTCGAATGGGCCTTAGGCCAGATTCGAGGTTGGCCCACAACAAACTCGAATCAGGGTCTATAATTAGGGATAGACTCGAATGATTAGAGGACTTTTTGCAGAATTCGTGAGGAATTAAGCAAGAGGCGATCTCGAGTTTATCAGCTAGGTGAGTGCCGTTCGGAGAGAATTAGTACGTAGGATCGTTCGTGTGTCGTTCGTTCAGCGTCTAATAGTCTCCGTGTTTCCGTTGGTTGAGAGTTGTCCGTCTAACCGTCAACGAGGATTCCGCACTCGTTCACGGATCCGCGTCTAGATAGATCTTGCAGTCGTAGACCTTACATATTCCTATTACATTCCTGCACATGTAAATAAATTATTTGTAGATAATGAATGTACACTACACACACAAATACTTGATCTACAAGATAGATTAAAAGCTGAAACTGCAAAGTGTGTACAGGCTGAACATCAAGCTCATATTCTGAAAGAATCATCTGAATTATATCATGCAAAATGGTTAACTAATCATAATGTTATAAAAGAGATGTTGATAGAAAAAGTAGATGTTCAGGATAGGAATATATACCTTGAATCTTGCATGGAAACGCTTTCAAAAGAAAAACTCTCTTTAAAAGAAGAAATTTCTGTTCTTACAAAACAATTAGATGTGGTAAATATGGAAAATATAGACAATTTAGAAAAATACAAAATGATTGAAGAAGAAAGGATAAGTTTGTACGCAAGAATAAAGACCCTTGACGATGCATTTTTAAAAGGGGTCAAACAGAACAAACTATCCATTTAAATCAGCCCAAAGAAACTAGGTTTTACCATTCTAAACAGGGAATTGGTTTTAAAAATCCTAAATATTTGGAAAAAGCACAAAATGTCTTACCTGTATTTTATGACATGAATTATATGGGAGCTGGTATTAAATCTTTCTTTTTTGAGTCATCAAAAGAAGTTTTAAACCAAGAAAATGAGAAACGTGTTGCGCGTAAAGATAAAGAGATTTCTTTTCATTATGAAGAACTTAACGAGAGTTATTCTTCTAGAGTACCCACTTTAGAGGAAGATCTCTCGTCAACTTATTCAGAAACTGAATTGAACACTGAAACTGAAAAATCAACTCCTCAACTTTATATTCCTGCAAAAGTTCTTCAACAACAAATCATTGTTTTAGAAAAGGAATTGAAGTCGTCTCAAGAGAAAGCACTTGATCTTCAAGATGCTCTTCTTAAGAGAGAAGAAGAATTGGTAAATCAATCTTTTCAACAAACTGTGGAAGTCACTGTCTACAGAGAAAACTTTGAAATAGTTTCACAACAATTAAAAGATCTTTCAAAACAACAAACACCTTCTCATTCCCTAAAAATTCCATGTATGTCATCAGATAAAGGTAAGGCTACAGCTGAATCTTCTTCTATCTTTGTCAAAGGTGAGTGCTCAAAAGTTTTCAAAAATGAGGTTCCTAAAAAGACTCAGATAAAATCCAAGTCTTTTAAGAAACCCACTCACCACCAAAAAGAAAAGTCTGTCAAGTCTAAATCGTCCATGCTTACTGACTCTAATCATTTTGTTCCTACAGATCATGTAAGGAGAGTCCCAAAAACCACCATGCAGGATTTTACAAGTTTTTTTGTGAAGAAGGCTTTAATGCCAAGTGAATTTGTTACTAGAGATAGGATGTCTGTAATCTCTAAAGACAATTTGTGTAACAAAGTGTGTGACAATGTTTGTAATGATGTACCGAATTCTACTATTCCGTTAAAGTACTCTTTCAAGGATTTGTTTAATCTATGTCCAACTAAATATAGACGACAGGTTCCTGAAATGAATGCTTTTGTGCCTTATCCTGTTAAACGTATTCGGAAAAAGAAAACTAAAAATAGTGCATCATCGGCCACAAACAAAGTTGAGATGTGTCCGTTGCCAAGGCCCAAAACCAAAGCAACGGTCAAGAAGGTCTCAACAAGACAAAAACCGAAGGCAATTTCAGCGCCTAAGGTTCCAAAACCCAATAAATCCAATCTTCAATGGATTCCAAAGGGTTGTGCATCTGGACCACACACAAATGCTAGTTGGGTTTCTAAATCTGTACACGTGCCATATAAATCTGGAAATCCTAACAAAAAGGGACCCATATTGAGGTGGGTACCCAAGGTTGTGTGATCTTAATGCAGATGGTTCTTGGTTACTTCTGATCAAGACCCGTGCTTCAAAGAAATGGCTTCTAGTTACCTTAGACTAGGACCCGTTCTTTTGCTTGTCGGTTGTGCTTAAACCGACACGTTTGGCTTCTGTGCACACAGCCCAGGACCCGGTCTTAACTCATCATGTTTTCTGAACATCTCGGTTCAGAACACGGTTTGATTGTGAATTAAAAATGGATGTGTTT
Source organism: Centrapalus pauciflorus (assembly GCA_020465985.1). Taxonomy (NCBI): domain Eukaryota; kingdom Viridiplantae; phylum Streptophyta; class Magnoliopsida; order Asterales; family Asteraceae; genus Centrapalus; species Centrapalus pauciflorus. The sequence goes on from JAANYP010003114.1 coordinate 108,385, forward strand.
GAATGCATATAGTTTTTCATTATATGAATTTATGTGTTTTTCAGGCTAAGTCCATTTGGTATATGGATTCGGGTTGCTCCAAGCACATGACAGGAAGAAGAGAATTGCTGTCCAACGTTGTTGAACAGTATTGCGGAACTGTGAAATTCGGGAACAACCATCAGGCTCAAATAAAAGGATACGGGGACTTAGTTCTAAATAATCTGGTCATCAAGGACGTTGACTATGTTGAGGGGTTATCTCATAATCTTTTTAGCATAGGACAGCTCTGCGACAAAGGACTAGAAGTAACGTTTAGGGCTAAGAACTGCAGTGTTAAGAACATGGATGGAAAAGAAATCTTGACTGGTTCCCGAAAATCTAACCTTTACACCATTGACGTATCTAAGCTTGTAGTGAAGGATAACATTTGTCTACTATCAAAAGCCTCTTCAAAAGACTCTTGGTTGTGGCATCGAAGATTATCCCATTTGAATTTTGATAATATCAACAAGCTGGCTGCGAAGCAATTGGTCAAAGGACTTCCTGAGTTGCGCTACGAAAAGGACCATCTGTGTGGAGCATGTGAGAAAGGAAAAATGAAACGATCATCTCACAAACCAAAGCCCGAACCATCAACAAAAAGAGTTTTGGAGTTACTTCATATGGATTTATGCGGACCAATGAGAACTCAAAGCATAAATGGAAAACGATATGTGTTGGTTATCGTTGATGATTATTCTCGATATACCTGGGTCAGGTTCTTGCGTTCCAAGGTCGAGACAGCTCAAGAAATCATTGATTTTATCAAGAGTGTCGAGACCCAACAGCAGCTGTCAGTACAATCAATCAGATCAGATAACGGCACGGAGTTCAAGAACTCGGTAGTGGAGGGCTTCCTTCGATCCAAAGGGATTCAACATCAATACTCTGCTGCTCGAACACCTCAACAAATGGGATCGTGGAAAGGCGTAACCGTACGCTAGTAGAAGCCGCTCGCACAATGCTCACATACTCAAAGCTACCTCCGTTCTTGTGGGCCGAAGCCGTATCAACAGCTTGCTATACACAGAATCACTCCATCATCCATAAGCGCTTTAACAAGACCCCTTACCAACTCTTTTTGAATAAAGTACCATTTATCAAGTACTTACGTGTATTTGGTTGCAGGTGCTATGTGCTGAATGACAGAGACAACCTCGGGAAATTTAACGAAAAGGCGGATGAAGCGATCTTCATTGGATACTCATCCAACTCGAAGGCGTATCGCGCATTCAATACCCGAACCAGAACAGTCAATGAAAGTGTGCACGTCACATTTGATGAGTTGGCTGAACTGGCACCCGAAGTTGATCAATCAGGACCACGCATTACTCAAATGCCTGGAGACTCTTCGAATAATCCCATTTCTTTTTCTACTTCTGATTTGGTTAATATATTTGATCCCTTTTATGTTGAATTTTTCGGTCCTAACGCTAGTGTGTCTAATGTTGTTAATAATGTAGGTAATCCTTCCAGTTCAACTGCGCCACAAAGTTTCTCCGCTCCATCTTCATCAACATACCCTCATCCATCCACATCATCCACCGACACATCCGCAGTTGAATCTACTCCTGTAATACCCTCACATATAATACCAACGATTCTTCCTTCACCTGAACACTCGGAAATTGAACCAGAACCTGTGGTACCATCATTTGAAACCATTGACCATGAATCCTCATCCATTCTCACATTAACCACAGAGGTTCCATCCCGAGCACCCCTTCCACACGAGATCAAATGGACCCGCAGTCACCCAACAGAGCAAATCATTGGTGACGTAACGACAGGAGTCCAAACTCGTAGGGCATCGGCTAATGAATGTCTATACGCATCATTCTTGAGTATGATAGAGCCCGCTCGTGTGGATGAAGCACTGACAGATCCGGATTGGATAGTTGCAATGCAAGAGGAACTCAACCAGTTTGAACAGCTTAGAGTATGGCGGTTAGTTCCCAAGCCAAAAGACCGCACAGTCATCGGAACGAAGTGGATCTTTAAGAATAAACGAGATGAGAACGGCATTGTTATAAGGAACAAAGCAAGACTTGTTGCCAAAGGCTACCGACAACAAGAAGGGATAGATTATGACGAGACCTTCGCTCCAGTTGCACGGATCGAAGCAATCAGAATCTTCTTGGCGTACGCGGCACACAAAGACTTCAAAGTGTACCAAATGGACGTCAAGACTGCCTTTCTAAACGGTGAACTTAACGAGGAAGTGTATGTTGAACAACCACAAGGCTTTGTTGATGCACATAAACCTGACCATATTTATGTGCTAGATAAGGCCCTCTATGGTTTAAAACAAGCACCTCGAGCATGGTATGATAGTCTTTCGAATTTCCTTATTTCTGCCGGTTTTTACAAAGGGGTGGTGGACACAACTCTGTTCACTAAAAGGGAAGGCCCACATATAATGCTAGTACAGATTTATGTTGACGATATTATATTTGGATCTACTGACAGTAATTTTTGTAAGGATTTTTCAGCCCTAAGGGAGTCTCGGTTTAAGATGAGTATGATGGGGGAAATGAACTTTTTCCTCGGATTACAAGTCAAACAACTTGAGGATGGGATTTTTGTGAACCAGTCGAAATATACTCTTGACATTCTCAAGAAGTATAAGTTAGACTCTTGCACGAGTATCGCAACTCCCATGGCCTCCAACTGTAAGTTAGATACCGATCCTTCCGGGAAAAGTGTCGATAATACAACTTACAGAGGGATGATAGGATCCTTACTATATTTGACTGCCAGTAGGCCGGATATAGTGTTTTCAACATGTCTTTGTGCTAGATTTCAGGCCGACCCAAAAGAATCACACCTAACTGCGGTAAAACGCATTTTTCGTTATCTTAAGGGTACACCCGAACTTGGTCTATGGTATCCAAAGGGAACCGATTTCGATCTTACCGCGTTTTCAGATGCTGATTTTGCAGGTTGTAGAGTAGACAGAAAAAGCACATCGGGAGGAATACAGTTTTTAGGCGATAGACCGGTGAGTTGGTCTTCCAAAAAGCAGAATTGTGTATCCACATCCACAGCTGAGGCTGAGTATCTAGCAGCTACAAGCTGTTGCTCTCAAGTGCTATGGATGAGAACACAATTACGCGATTATGGGTTCTCACTCACCAATATCCCGATTTACTGTGATTCTCGAAGTGCAATTGCCATCTCCTGCAATCCCGTGCAGCACTCTCGAACAAAACATATAGATATCAGGTATCATTTTATTAAAGATCACGTTGAAAAGGGAACCATTGAGTTGTATTTTGTTGGCACGGAATACCAACTAGCGGATATATTTACTAAAGCTTTAGACGAACCTCGTTTTCGGTTTTTAGTATCTCATATCGGCATGTTGAATCCACCTTCAAGTTAAATATCAGATATTGTCTTAAATAATTCTATTTCAATCTATCATGATTGAAATTCCTTTATTTTAGATAATAACTGTTATTTAAATTTAAGGATTATGTCACAAGATTGAAACTCAATCTTTCCTTATCTGCGTATATTTTTATAATTAATGCACCTGATAAATTGCTGTATGAATTGTTCATCATGGAGTGGGATGCAAACAATATCCAGGTTTGTCGGTATTTGTAAGGCTTAAAGAAGGGTTGTCGCGTTTCAAATCTGAAATGGAAAAAGAAAAAGGACCGGTATTTATTTGAGGGGGAGTAGAGTTAGGATTTTTAAATTTTATAATTCTGTGTTTCTTTTTATTTTATAGTTAAATTTTTTTAATTTTAGGATAGTCTTAATTTTAATTTAATTTTAAGTGTTAATTTAAGAGGTCAGAAAATCACAAAAAGATTTTAACTTTCAATTTTATCAAAAAGCCAAAAAGATTTTAGTTTACTTCATTTCATTTTATTTTAACTTCAAAATTAAAGAAAATACCAAAAATATTTTCATTTTATGTTGTATTGGGCCAAATTTTTTTTTTTTTTTAATTCCTTAAAAGGCCAAATTTTTTGTGTGTATGTTGAGTCCAAAACCACCGGCCCAATTACAATTTGGGGCGCGGACCTCGTTTGACCCGGACCCGACCCGAGCGCTTATTTAAGGGCGGGTCAAACAGTCAACAGATCTTACTTCCACTTCAAGCTTCCTTCTTCTTCTTCCTTTTCTCTCTCTCTCTGTCGACGTCCACCGCCCACATTCCACCATTATTGCCGATTTCAAGCTTTTGCACCATCATTTTCTTCGATTTTTCTTGCTTTATTCCTCATCTGCATCACCAGGTAACACTTCTTTACATTTATTTCAGTCTTTAACTTAGTAGTTTACTTGTTTGATTTTCAAAATATTTCTACTTTTTCTTTTCGGTTTTTACACTTTTTAGGTAGTTTAATGTGTTATTTTTTCTTGGTTGTAGTTAGATAAAATGTTCCTTAGGTTATTTCAGTTTAGGATCTGTAATTTCATGCATTTTCAGTAAGATTTCAACTGTTCACGTTTATATTTTGCATGAACATTAACTGCACACATGCAGTTTCGGATGTCCGAATTCGGACCACCACCCGAATTCGGATGTCCTACTTAGAATAATTTCAACAATTTTCAATGTAAAAAACGCATTTCGGACCACTGTGGATCCGAATTCGGTTCACTATTGATCCGAATTCGGACCATCACATCAGGGTCAAAATTTTCAAAAACATTGAAAAATTGTCTAAGTATGTTCACCTCTATGCATCTGAATTCGGATGTTACCCGGATTCGGTCCTCATCCGAATTCCAGGTACCATCCGAAATTGGGACACTTCATTTCATTGCATGCATTTTCACAAGTCCCAATCCGAATTCGGACCATGTTCACACCACACCCGAATTCGGACCACATCCAATCATTTCATGAACTACACTTCGGACCATAATCCGAATTCGGTTCCCATGTATCACATCATCCGAATTCGGTTTCCATTTATCACCTCATCCGAATTCAGTCCCACTCACATCATTCATGCATTATTCCATTTCGGACAAATCCGAATTCGATGACACTGTTCATCCGAATTCGGACCATCCGAAATCCAACACTTAGGATTTTTTTTAATTTTTCATTTTTCATGATTTCCATTTCTGCATTTTCATATAAATTAAAAATCACAAAAATAGTTCCATCCTAGTGCATCATTGATTAGAGTTAGGATCAGTGTTTGAGTGAAACGGTCTTATCTAACATCGGTCTCTTAACGATTGACTTTGGACTTTGTTAGTAGAATTTTATTCTACTAATAAAGACCCGATGTTAAACAGATCAGACAATTTCTATTTCACACTCATCTAGACTTCACATCAATGCATTATCATATCAAGTCTTATGATTCTAACTGTGTTGCACTTTGCAGGAAAATGGATCCCGCAATCGTTCTAACCATACCCCATCCTCCTATCCCTAATAATAACGCTCAGCTACCCGAGGAAGCCATTCTGCCGAGCGCCGAGTTTGTCGAGTTTATCCCCTATAACTGGCAACTCGACGTCTCTATCCTCCCTAAAGAGTCCCAAACCCTTGCCTTCGACATTCTCACCCGCCATCCCATATATTATGCCCTTTCCACAGCCATAGCCGTTCCCCAGATTTACCTACAACAATTCTGGAACAGGCTCTAATTCATAACCGACCCCGAACCTCACTTCACCTCCACCATTGACTGCGTTCCAGTCAAAATCACAACCGCAGCCATCCGTCACATCCTTCGTCTTCCCATACAAGACTATATTCCCTCCATTGACTCATTCGATCCAAACCCATCCGTATCAGAAGCCCTCTCTGAAATTCAAAGCCTAGGGTATGACGGCCCTCTTACCAAACCTTCCGATTTCCGCACCAAAAACCTTCAGTCCCACTGGAGGATCCTCTTCGATGTGCTAAACAAGTGCCTAACAGCCAAACATTCCGGTCACGACTCGGCGTCGGCCCAGGTATTAGCCATGTTCACCGGCTTTGCCTTCGACCGACACGTGGATTATGCTGCGTTCATCTTCGAAGAATTAAGACGAGTCCACATCGAAAGAAGCACAAAGAAGGGTCGCAAGTATGTTCCTTATCAAAGGTTCCTTCAGCTCATCATCCAGTGTGCAATGGATCAGGACGAAGACATTCATGAGCGTCCGGAAGCTGATGTCTACCCCACCGTGGCTATCCGAAAATTGACCTTGCCAAAGGGGGCCCCGACGGTACAAGTGATGAAAATTCCGTTATCGACTCTAACAAGGTCGAGGGGTACAGATCGGGTAAGGGAATATATGAGAGAATATTATCCGGATGAGTCTCAGTCTGAATCGACTGAGACTAACCAGTCCGAAGGTGAGCAGCAAGAGAGTGAGAACGAGGGAGAAAGGATGGATGTACAACAATCACTGGGTTATGGTGAGAGGGAGGCTGAGAGTGTAAGGGAGGGAGCCGTAGGTGAGACGGCAGAGACGGCGGATTCTGAACGAACCGTCTCTGTCGTAAGGCCGAGGGATATGCAATCTGAGGGTGAACCAAGCCCTATCAGCCGGACACCACTTCATAAGACCGTTAGTCCAGCGGTCGCCACAACCCCAACCATCCACTTGGTTTCCCCTCAAAGGGAACCCACTTCATTCCACGGGGATCTTCCACATACGCCATCGCCCTCTCATTCGGAGAGTGGCGGTGTTGAAAGAGGTCACACTCCTCCCCACGTGACCGAACTTCCTTCGCTCACGATTCCATCCCCACAAATAGACAATGTGCACGATGCCTTTGTGGCATCCCCAAGAGCTGCCTCCGTGGCAGCTCCCGAAACTTCCAGATCTGAGCATCCCGTAGTGGAGCCAGAGATGACGGAAGGAAGACCGGGAGTGGCTCAATCTACGCCGTCCACTTCCGGCCATCTCCCCATCAACTTGGAGATGTTAACGGCAGCATTACGTGCTGCCGGAGTTATCACCCGGGCTGACCTGGACGCCCAAAGGGAGGCAGCCGAGGAACGACATACCGCCCTTCTTTCTCTTATAAAGGGTAAGGGTGTCGCCTCCGAAGCCGGCCCCTCACCAGGATCCCATTCAGTCCAACTTCAAATCGCTGAGCTCTCGGACAAGATCGATGCTCTCAATCGCCTAATTCTTCAAGTCCAAGAGCAGCTCAATTCAAGGATGGATCGCCTTGAGTCGGCGGTTATAGATCTACAGTGTCGTACTCAGGCCAAAGCCCCTAAAAGAAAACATGACGACCAGGACGACCCTGATCGTCATGAGTGGGAGAAGCGCAGAAAAGTCCAATTTGAGGAACCCATGCTGGGTATAGGGGGAGCAGAGACCGCCGAGGGGTCTGAATTTCAGGGGTCGGGGGAAAAGTCTCAGGAGGCTCAGGAGTACATGCTAATAGAAGACGAGCCGATGGTCGAGGGTCCAGCTCCACTGGATCCGATGACAGCCATGGTAGAATTTGAGGAGCCACACGAGAAGGTTGAAATCATATTAGTTTCTGATTCAGATTCTGATACCGAGGACACCCAACCCCTTTTAACTCCTAAGCCTGAGCCTGATTCTCCAACCAAAAAATCCTCATCCTCTTCTTTTGATTTCCTGAATTCACCACCCAGAGCCCATCAGGAAGACATACTTTCATCCATCCAAGCTCCCCTATCACTAAAAGAATCCCACATTACAGTCAGCCCACCAAAATCCCCAAGCCCTCCACCAGTCCAACAAACCCAACGTTCAGGTCCCTCCCCAACAAAAAGGGTTGACTGCTTCGATGAGACTCCGGAGGGTCCTGGCGTGTACAGAAAAGATGATTTATTCTGGGTAGATCACTATACGAAAGGAAAAGTTCATACACTGCCGCAGGAAGAAAAAGACCAAATGCGACAAGAACGGCGGGGGACAATTATAAAGCTTCTTGAAGCCAAAAGATCTGAAATCGAAGAACCCCCCGTTCAAGGCCTGAAAGAATTTCTGCAGAACTTTCCCCTGGAGAAGTTTCAAAATCCATATCTTGAAGAAAGGTTCAAGATGGTTTTCAGAAAGAAGCCTGGAGCCCTCAGCAGACGCCTTCTCATGGAACTTACGAATGTCTCCAAAGCTGAACAGGCTGAATACTACCAATTGATGCTCCGGGAACAAAGGTCTAAGGTGTCAAAGTCAAAGATCAAAAAGCTCAAGACAATCACTATGTGCAAAAGAGCCAGAGTCTTCTATCCCTCCTACCAAGTGGAAAGAGAAGATGGGACGGGAGATGACATCTTCGAGTATGATCTTGACTTCATAAGTGCGGATGACGTTGAATTCCTTCACAATAGTCTGAAAAATCGCATCAAGAAACGTCTATCGCACATGACCGCAGTAGGAGCCCTAGTACGAAGCATGAATCGCCGATCGATAATAATGTGCCTAAGAGATTTTCAGATGGCGATCGAAAGTGCTATGGTTAAGGTAGGGCTTCGTGCACCGGAACAAGACAGCTTTCTCCTAGCCCACCACCCGGCCTACAGAGTTATACTTAAAGGAGATCCGGGTGTTATTTTTGTGAACTACAAGGGCTATAAAAGGTATATGCGCTTTGAGGATCTACCTTGCTATTCCGATGGTACACTTCGACTGGTTCGAGCTGCTCTCACAAAGAAAGTACAAGATTATGATGCTCAACCAGATCCTGAACAGAGATGCTCACCAAAGGAAATACAAGATACACTCAGCGGCATAGACTACCTGAACGAGCGGCTACATACAAGACAAGTAACCAGACGCTTCGACGTCATACTTGGTCTTCGAGAATCTACCGACCATGCCCGAGTTCCAGGACCTCCTAAGTGATCGAAAAGGGGGAGATTGTTAGATTTATTATTTCGATCCTAGGAGTTATTTTGTAATATTTATTTTCATTTTAATTTGTCTTGTATTTATTTCTATGTATTTCATGTTTATGTAATAGTGTAGGGGCCAATGTTGCCAAGTCTTGTAAGTTAATTAATGGAGCCTATAAAAGGCTCCTAGGGTTTACTTTTGAAAAGACACGGTTGACTATCTTAAACATTTCATATCAGCCGCCACTGTTCCTTAAAAGATTCAAACATTCATATTGTCTTCTTCTTTATTAAACACATTTATTGAGCTCGTTTTCTTCATGTGTTTGATGAGAAAATCATTAAGGTGCTGAATATATACGGGATTTCATATTAACAAGCTATTAACTTCCTATTCAGTGTGTTTGATTTTCAAACTTTCAAACCTTTTTTCTTTCGATTTTTGCTCATTTTAGGACATACAATCTGCTATTTTTAACATATTGCAGTTACGTAAAAATGTTCATTGCATGTTTTTAGACTAGGATCTCCATTTTCATGCATTTTTGTAGATTTTTGAACTGTTCACGTAGCATGTATGCATGAACATTAACTGCTGCTTTTTTGTCTAAGTGTCAAATTCGGTCCGTCCGAATTCGGACCTGTCCCCGAATTCGGATGAAAATACTTAAAAAATTCAAAATTTTCAACTGTTCTGACCGAATTCGGACAACTGTGCATCCAAAATCGGACAACTGTTCATCCGAATTCGGACCACTATGTATTCGAAATCGGTCCTCATCCTCATTGTTCAAAATTTCAATTATTTTTTCCTGAGTTCCATTTTTCACTTTACTGTGCATTGGAATTCGGATATAGCCCGAATTCGGTCCCCATCCGAATTCTTGTTTCATCCGAATTCAGACATCTTCATTACATGTCCATGCATTATCATCCGGATTTCAGACTGAACCGAATTCAGACCTCTGTACATACGAAATTCGGCTCATCCGAAATCCATCACTTAGCATTTTTTTTTAATTTTTTTTTCATTCTTGCATTTTTATTCAAAATCAAAATTCCAAAAATATCTCCAGTCCTTTGCACCATTGGTTAGAGTTAGGAGCAGTGTTTGAGTGAAACGTCTATTCTAAAGTTGGTCTCTTAACGATTGACTTTAGACTTTATTCAGTAGAATTCTCATTCTACTAATAAAGACCCGATGCTTTAAACAGAACAGTGAGTTTCTATTTCACACTAATCATGGACTTAGTATCAATGTCGTATTCTCTTAAGACTTCTATTCTAACTCTGATGCATTTTTACAGGACTCATGGAACCAGCTGTTGTTTTAACCATGCCCCATTCCTAATAACAACGCCCAACTTCCAGAAGAATCCATCCTACCCCAATCCCAGTTCGTCGAGTTCTTTGCCCATAACTGGCAACTCTACGTATCCACCCTTCGCCGAGAAGCCGAGAACATTGCATTCGATATACTCAAAAACCACCCCCTATACTACTCACTATCCACTGCCATCTCCGTACCCCAAATATACCTTCAACAGTTCTGGCATCACCTCAAGTTTGTATCTGATGCCGAACCATACTTCACCTCTACAATTGAATGTGTTCCAGTCAAGATCACAACCACTGTCATCCGCCACATTCTACACCTCCCAGCCGAAGCCTATTCCGTATCCCGACTTCATTTTGCCCTAATCCCTTCTCTTCTAGAAACCTTGGAAGAGATCAAGTCTCTGGGATATGATGGCCTTCTGACAAAGCCATCAGATTTCCGCACAAAGAACCTTCAAGCACATTGGAGGATTCTATTCGACATCATGAACAAGTGCTTCACCGCGAAACATGCTGGTCATGACTCGGCGTCTATTCAAGTACTGTCAATGTTTGCAGCATTCGCCTACGACCGTCATTATGATTATGCTGCATTCCTCTTTGACGAGTTAAAGAGAGTCAATCTGGAGAGAGGAACAAAGCGATGTCGCAAATACATACCTCTTCAGCGCTTTCTTCAGCTGATCATTCAATACGCAATGGATAATGACGATGATATCCATGAGAGACCCGAGGCCGACGTGTACATGACGGCTACAATTCAAAAGCTGAACCTTCCAAAGGCGACTCCCACAATTCCAGTAATGCCAATTCCACTGTCTCTGCTACAGAGAGCAGTGCAAACAGAACGGGTTAGTGATTATGTCATGGAATTCTATCCGGATGAGGCTCAGTCGAAAACCGACTGAGCCTACCCAATCCGAAGGTGAGGCTCGAGTGAGTGAGTCTGAGGGAGATGAGGTGGAAATACAACAAACATTTGGTATGGGTGAGCGGGAGATTGTTCATGAAAGAGAGGGAGTTGTAGGTGAGGAAGCACAGGCGGCGGATTCTGAAAGGACCGTCTCTGTCTTACGAAGGCTTGAGGTAACATCTGAGGAAGATCTAAGCCCAATCAGCAGGACAGTCCCTCAAAGGACCATCATTCCAATGGTCGAATCTACCTCAACCACCCACTTAATGTCCTCTCAAAAGGACATTACTTGATTCCACGGGGATTTACCACATACTTCATCACACTCTCCCTCGGAGAGTCGTAATGTTGAAATCGGTCATGTGTCGCCCCCAGTGACCAAACTTCCTTCGCCCACAGCTCACTCCCCACCCCCACACACAATGCACGACGCCTTCGTGGTGTCCCCCGATGAACGAGCTGCCTTCGTGGCA
>JAANYP010003115.1:17955-52955 GCA_020465985.1 Centrapalus pauciflorus
AAAGTTTCTATTTTTAGTAAGTTTCTAATTTTAGTAAGTTTCTATTTTTAGTAAGTAGGTTAGCTTATTTTACTGCTTTTTCTTATGAAAAACAAAAGAAAAAAGAGAGAAAATTACAAAAATACAAAAAAAAAAAGAGTATATCAGAAAAAAGAGTTAGGTCTTAGATACATAGGTTCAAAGTGACGAAAATTAGCACCGTCGTTACAGATTCTAAGTATTTAGGCTTTCACACATAATGCAACTAAATCCTAAGTGTTATACTTTATTTAGTTTGATGTGTTGGTAGGCATAATACATATAGGGAATCTCAAGGCTAATAAAATATTCTAGAAAAAGTCAAGCGTGTCACTAATCTAGATGTACGACCAATCGGTCTTAATTTTTATGTACAAGACATACAAACATTGAGTCTAAATGAGGTATGCGAACTTTCTGGGGATGTATGGCAACATCAAATACATCTGAAAATGGAAAGAATAGAAATATCATGTAAAACTGAGAGTCGAAAACATGCAACTATGTTGTACGTAAGTACAGACCTGTTGTCTCTGTTTAGATTCCGGTTAGCAGACATGTCGCTTTGTTGTACGTCAGTACAGACCTGTCACCGCTATCTGCTAACTTTAAAAATAAACCTTAAGTCGAACTAAGACACTTTGTTGTATGAAAATACAGACCTGTGTCCGATGTTTGTCTTTTAAAGAAAGTTTGCAAATACCAACAAGTTAGAATTTTTGTCTGTGTGCCTTGATCATAAAAGTATGTCTATGTCTGAGTCACGTAAGATAATTTCCTGATAAAAAAAAAGGCCAAGGGATATTCCGAAATGTAGAATGTTTAACAGGGTAAAATACCAACAATCGGCTAAATGGGTATGTCACGACAAACAATCAAAGGAATTCAAAAAATTCCTAAGTGTGAAAGTTTAAGTACTGAAAGTTAGTATCGGACATCGCTATCTGATTGAACCTTTCTTAGACTATACTCATCAAAAATATGTTGTTAAGTATTTAGCTTAGATTGTAAATTTTTCTTAAGTCTAGATTAATTTTTTGGTCAAAATTTTATTTTACTTTATTTTTATTTTATTTTATTTTTACCTTAGTTTATTTTATTTTATTTTAGTTTAGTTTAATTTTTACTTAGGTAAAAGGTCAAAAGTTACTGAGGGTGCATTCAAAGTTGAATAAAATAAACATTGCGTGAAATATCTGTTGCTTAGGGTAAAAGAGTTGGCATAGTTTATCTGGTTACACAATACCGTAGAAAAAAAGTTGGAAAAGTTGAACTTATTTCAAAATTTTCGAAATTTTTCTAAGTGTTGGAGGTTTCGAATCTAAGACAGACTCGAATAAGGAGTACTTCGAATCTGTCAGTAGATTCGAATCTATGCTTAGACTCGAGGGTTGGTGGTATAAATAGGTTAACAGTGAAGTCATTTAATACTTACTGTTGTCGAATCTATACTCTCGAATCTATATTGGCGATTTCGAATCTGTTCTCGAGTCTACCGTTTTTCTCCTAAACGACATTTTGTCGACTTTGAAGACTTTGTGTTCGATTCTACAGAAACTTCTAGGTATAATCAACCGGATTGTACAAGATTGGTGTAGTTTTATACACAATTTTAAGCCAAATCTTCAAATTTTGAAGTGTTATAGGTTGAAATAGGGTTTTTGCTAAATTACCAAGTTTGGACTTATAAAAGATCAAATTAAAAGCATAAATCAATGATTAGAACCTAGTTGAACTAATGTATGTGATTTACCAAGTTCAAAATGGTTAAAATCTTGGGTTTTTGTTGAAACAAGGGCCGACGGGGCTTCGAGTCTGTTCTTGGACTTTCGAATCTGTTCATGGGTTTCTCGAATCTGTCATTAGATTCGAGATGACCATGATATTCGAATCTGTCCATTAGACTCGAATAGGGACTCTTCGAATCTGTCCATTACAATCGAATATGGACACTTCGAATCTGTTACTTTCGAATCTGTACTTTATTTAATTTGTTTAATTTAAATTTTATTAAACTTGTGGAAATTTAATTGTGTTAGATTTTGTATTTAATCAAGTACAAAATTAAACAAATTTTGAATTTAAACAAGTTTATTGATTTTTAATGAGTCTAACAGTTTTATTTATTGTGCAGATATGGCAGTTCGCGCTTTTGTCCCGAAGCATAATATGGTCCTTAATCCAGTTAATGATATCCCTGAGGCACAGGGTTTTCGTGAAGTTTTGGACTTCCTAGCTGAGTCTAGGATTAGCTATGCCTTATATCATAACATTCCAATTGTAATTTCGTATGTACGCCAATTTTACGATCATTTACAGGTGGACTGTACTGTCACCCCGACAGTTATCAGAACCAGAATCGCTGGCCAACCTCTAGTTTTCTCAGCAGATATGTTGCGCCAAGTGCTACAGTTGGGTTCACACGAACAAGAAGACGGGCCTATAGACTTTCCATTGAGTATTAGGCAAGCCGTGTTTCTGAGAATGGGCTATAGTCTGGACGTTACGAAATCATCTTATATGAAAAGTGGATTGATAGGGCAGTGGCGATTTCTGGTCCACGTGTTCATGGTTTGCTTTGCGCCAAAGAAGGCTGGTTTTGATTACATCGTCTCAAAGATCCAATCAGGGGTGATTGCGATGGTGTATAATAGGAAGTTCAGCTTCTCGCAGTTGTTTTTCTCGGAATTCATCCATCAGATTACAGCTCCTGACAGAGAAAGATTCCTTCTGTATCCAAGATTTGTGATGATGTTGATAAGGCACTTCTTGCCAAATTTGCCACAATCAGATGACACTTTGAGCGTCAATGTTATGGATAAACGCATATTTGCTGATTGTTCCTCACATCGAGGAAGGTTAGCGGTTCCGGTGGCGCGTCCATTATTTGGAGCAATTGTAGACAGGGAATTTCAAGCCCCAGGTGATGCCAACTGGGCAGGGGTAGTTGATATTCAACAACAACAACAGCAACGTCAACAACAACAACAGCCGCGAGCTCAGCCGCGTGACCCAAGACGCCGACAAAGACCAGCCGCGAGTCAAATCCAGGCTTCCAGGCCTTCTACGAGCGAACAGCCCCAAGCACAGGAAGCAGGGCCTTCAAGTGCCATTCCTGAATCTGAGCAGATTGCTCAAACCTTGGAAGAAATATGGGCATCGGGTCCACATGCCAATGAAGAGGTTGCAGCAGCATTAGTGGATGAGCTGCTTAGTCCCCCAGTAGATACAGATGATGTATTTAGAGATGTCGAGGAATATGAGCCAGAGCAGGCTGATAACGTTTTGTCATCATCTGCAACCGAATCAGAAGAGATGGAGGAGTTAGAGGTTGAAGCTCCTGAGTCGATATCGACTGAACCACCTGTTCAAATTGGAACTTATGGTTCGAGATTGATTATAAATGAAGGTGGTTCGAGGAGGCGCGTGAATAGGGAATTGGAAGAGTCTGATTTTGAAGAAGAGGAAGTTCCTCAACTAGTGACAAGGCAACGAGCCAAACGTCACAGGTTCATGCAAGGATCATCTTCAGCTCCTGATCCTCAACCAGAAATTCCACAACATCAAGAACCTCAAACCACCAGTCCACCACCACCACCACCTCAAGATGAACCCTATATTCCACCACCGTTCATTCCTACTCCCATACAGTCCATTCCATCTGCCTCAACCACATACACTGACAATCAAAGGTTTCTGCAGCTTAAAGCTCGCGTTGACTTCCAGAATGTCCAAATCTTAAGCCTAACAAAGGCGATCGGAGAAAATCAGACTCATAATGCAAATCTTGATAAAGAAAATGCCGATTTGAAGAAGATTGTGGAGCAAGTCCAGGAAGAGAACGTGGCAATGAAAACTTTTGTTTGCGATCAGTCAGCTGAGATAAGGTCGATGCGCTCCCTAATTGAGCAGTTAATGAAAAATTTACAGGCTCAGGGGGAGACATCGTGCCGAGATCAGGAGGTGCAGAGGAGAGATGATAATGAAGGCGATGATCCCGGTGCGAATAAAGAGATTGAGTCTGTAGATTTTCCTGCAGCTCAAGTTACACAAATTCAGGGGGAGCCAAGTACCGAAGGAGGAGAGGGAGGATCTGGAAAAGAAGCAGGTTCCTCAAGGGTTTTGGACAGTGACATAATAGATGCACTGAAAGACATAGAGGAAGAGCTTATGGACTTTGATGATGAAGAAGAAGAATTGGAGGAAGGTGAGTTTATTCCAGAGGAGGTCGTCGACTGGAAATCAGACGATGAAGTGTTGGATGATGAAGACGATCAAGTCAATGAGGTTATTATCAATTCACAACCTGTCACGGAGCTATATGAAGGACAAATTCATAATGTGATTGACATTGACTATATCAAGGTAGCCTCGGTCGAGGACAAAGAACTTGAAGAGGCCGAGAAGGAGCCATCTAGGACTGACTTGATAAATCTTTGGTTCAAGAAAGAGGAAAAGAAAGATCGTTTGAAGATGAAGAAGAAAATGAGAGTTCCAGGTGCTGGAAACTTCTCAGGAGGCATTATAAGCTGGTTCTTTGACAAAGAACTGCAGCTATTTATCTTGAAAAGAAGAGATGGACTACAATACTTGAGGCGAACACTAAAAGCATTTAACTCATTGCCCAAGATTGAAGTAAAGGAGCTTGCTTGGAAAGAATTAATTAATATAGGTAATGACCAGTACGCTGAGGTTGTGGCAAGAATCATAAGGAAAGAAGGAAGATCTGGGAAGTTTGAGCGACTCAAGCCAAGGACCGGAAAGAGGGTCGAGGATCAGTCGAGAATAGATCCTCATACAGGTAGGCCATGGGCCAGGATGGAATACAAACCTGTGAGGTGTCTAAAGAAAGTCCCAATGAAACCAATGCCACAGAACGTTTTGAGCAACATGAAGTGGTGGTACCTAGAGATTGACACTGCTGAAGCCATCATGGAGGATCAAGACGAGCAGGTCATTTTGAAGGTATATGATCCACTGCATTTGATAAACCTATCAAAGGACGACCTGAAGAAGCTTCATGATCAGCCTATCTTCTTTACTGAACCATGGAGATCTGAAGCCAGGAAGTTCCAAAAGGTAGTTAAAGTTTGTATAGATGCTGGATTATATGCAGGTAGTAGTATATATAGCTCTAGTACTTAAATTTGATGTAATGTAAATAATTAGAAGCTATCGTCAAGGGGGGTCTGTTGGTACACCCTGTGTGACGATAGCAGTCTAATCGATCTGCATTATGGTTTAAGTAATATTCTGAGTATTAACAAGTGTTTTGATATATATGTTTAATATGTGTTTGTCTGTTATTGATTGTGTGTTTGAACTTGATGTAACATATTACAAGAAGTTCAAACATAAAGGTCAAAGATTAACTCAAGCATAAGTTAAAACATAAGTTTCGTCACTTAAGAGTTTAAGTATTTTGGCTAGATTCGAATTACTTAAGGGAATACATTCGAATCTGAGATAGATTCGAATGAGACCTTAGATTCGAATGGGCTAGATTCGAGACTGTCAACATGGACAGATTCGAATGGGCCTTGGGCCAGATTCGAGGTTGGCCCACAACAGACTCGAATCAGGGTCTATAATTAGGAATAGACTCGAATAATTAGGAGACTTTTTGCAGAATTCGTGAGGAATTAAGCAAGAGGCGATCTCGAGTTTATCAGCTAGGTGAGTGTCGTTTCGGAGAGAATTAGTACGTAGGATCGTTCGTGTGTCGTTCGTTCAGCGTCTAATAGTCTCCGTGTTTCCGTTGGTTGAGAGTTGTCCGTCAAACCGTCAACGAGGATTCTGCACTTGTTCACGGATCCGCGTCTAGATAGATCTTGCAGTGGTAGACCTTACAGCCCATTCGAGTTTGTCCACATTGACACTCTCGAATCTGCCTTCATTCGAATCTAGGGCTACATTCGAATCTATCACAGATTCGAATGTCAAGCCTTATATAATTCAAATCTAACTAATTCACATACTCAACTTAGCATTGAAACTTATGTTTTTACCTTATGATTGATTTTATCTTTGTTCTTTATGTTTGAACTTCTTGTAATACGTTACATCAAGTTCAAACATACAAACACTAATAAATTTCAATCATATATAAACATATATAACAAACATTTGCTAAATCACAATGTAGGATCACTTAGACTGCTATCGTCACACAAGGTGTACCAACATTACCTCCACATTACCTTTCTAAATGTGATCCCTGATGAAGTGATGTCTGACTTCAATATGCTTTGTTCTAGAATGAAATACTGGATTGTTGGAATTGGCTATGGCACTTGTGTTATCACACATAATAGGAATTTTCCTATACACAAGGCCATAATCTTCAAGCTGATGCTGCATCCACAGAATCTGCCCACAGCAGCTTCCAGCAGCAATGTACTCAGCTTCAGCAGTAGAAGTAGACACAGAGTTCTGCTTCTTGCTGCACCAACTTATCAACTTACCACCAAGGAGTTGACATCCACCTGTTGTGCTTTTCCTGTCTAGCCTGCAACCTGCAAAATCAGAATCTGAATAACCTATTAGTTCAAGGCTGAAGTCTTTAGGATACCAAAGACCCAAACCTGGTGTACCCTTCAGGTATCTGAAGATTCTTTTAACAGCAGCTAGATGAGATTCCTTTGGATCATCTTGGAATCTAGCACACAGACAGGTGGCAAACATAATATCAGGTCTACTAGCAGTTAAGTATAGCAAGCTCCCAATCATGCCTCTATAAGCTGTTACTGACACAGCTTTGCCACTGGCATCAACATCCAATTTTACATTGGTTGGCTTTTGGGGTTTTAATAGGAGAACTTTGATTAAATTTAAACTTTTTCAATAGATCTAAAGTGTACTTCCTTTGATTTATAAAAATTCCAGTTGAGGTTTGTTTAACCTGTAGTCCTAAAAAGAAAGTAAGTTCTCCCATCATACTCATTTCATACTTGGATTTCATGAGTAATGAAAAATTCTTGCACAACTGCTCATTTGTAGAACCAAATATTATATCATCCACATAAATTTGAACAAGCATAATGTCAGATTTCACCTTCTTTATGAACAGTGTGGTATCCACTTTACCTCTGGAATATCCATTGCTCATAAGGAACTCAGTAATAGTGTCATACCAGGCTCTAGGGGCTTGTTTGAGAGCATAGAGAGCTTTGTCCAAATTATAGACAAAACCTGGATGTTATTCATTTTCAAAACCTGGAGGCTGCTTGACATAAACTTCTTCTTGCAGCTTCCCATTCAAAAATGCACTCTTCACATCCATTTGAAATACCTTGATGCTCTTATGAGCAGCGTAGGCTAGATACAAATGAATTGCTTCTAGCCTGGCCACAGGAGCAAATGTTTCATCATAATCAATTCCTTCCTCCTGTCTGTAGCCCTGAGCAACCAGTCTTGCCTTATTTCTAATGACATGACCTTGCTCATCCATCTTATTCCTGAAAACCCATTTTGTGCCAATTATGGTTTTACCTTTAGGAGTAGGGACCAACTTCCATACCTTGTTTCTCTCAAACTGATTGAGTTCTTCTTGCATGGCAGTGATCCAATTGGCATCTTTTAGTGCTTCATCCACCTTCTTTGGCTCCATCAGTGAAAAAAAACTAGAGAACATACAAAAGTTCCCTAAGCTGTCCCACCGTGTTTGTACTCCTTTGTTGATGTCACCAGTTATTTGATCATTGGGGTGACACCTGATCCACTTAGGATCATTTTTCAATGATGATTCACCTTAGTTGTTAACATCTTCAGCAGGTCCTGTTGAACAGCTCTCAAGATTTTCAGACACACTGTTGTCTTGAGCCTGTTCACTTGTTGAACATGTCTGACCACTGTTGAACATATCAGCAGAAGAACTAGGAAAATCAGCATTGATAGGTTCAGGACATGCAGTTGTAATTAACTCAGTACACTTATTCACACAGGATGTATTGACATAATCATCATCATGCCCATCATGATTAACAGGTTCTACACTGGGTGTAATGGAAGCTTTTGAATCCTCTTCATTGTTTGAATGCATGAGATCATCAAAGTTAAGTTCTCCTGAAACTGATTCAGGAACAGCTTTGGTGGAAGCATTCTTGGACTCTTCAAAGGTGACATTGATAGATTCATCTATCACCTTTCTTTTGTTGTTGTACACTCTGTAGGCTTTAGAGATAGCAGGGTAACCAACAAACACACCTTCATCAGCTCTAGGTTCAAACTTTGTCAGTTGGTCCCTCTGATTCAGAATGAAGCAGGGACACCCAAACACATGGAAGTAACTGACATTTGGCTTCCTCCCTTTGAGCAGCTCATAAGGAGTCTTGTTGAACCTTTTCACCACCAAGGATCTGTTTTGGGTGAAACAGGCAGTGTTGACAGCTTCAGCCCAGAATGATGAAGGTAAACCTGATGTACACAGCATGGTTCTAGCAGCTTCAATGAGAGTTCTATTTCTCCTTTCAGCAACTCCATTTTTTTGTGGAGTTCTTACAGCTGAAAAGTTTTGAGTGATTCCTCTCTGTTCACAGAAGTCTTCAAGAGTACTGCTTCTGAATTCAGTACCATGATCACTTCTAAGCCGCTTCACTTGGGCAGAGTTCAGCATCTCCATCTTTTTCACAAATCCAATAATTTCTCTAGCAGCCTCTCCTTTGCTCTTCAGAAAGATCACCCATGTGTACCTGGAGAACTCATCAACCATTACTAGAGTGTATCTTCTTCCTCCTATACTTGAGACATTTACAGGTCCAAACAAGTCCATATGGATTAAGAAGAGAGGAGTATCAATAGAGAAGTTGTGTTTGGATTTAAATGATGATTTCCTCTGCTTGCCTTTCTCACAAGCTGTGCAGAGTTTATCTTTAACAAAGGTCATAGAAGGTAAACCTGTCACCAACTCATTCTTACAGAGTTTGTTGATGTTCTTGAAGTTCAGATGTGACAGCCTTTTGTGCCATAACCATTTTAAGTCTGCATTTGTTCTTGTGAGAAAACAGGTTTCAGTTGTGGGATCAGCAGATTGCATGTCCACAACATACACACCTTTGTTTCGTTGAGCACACAGCACAACTTTACCTTGGGAATCCAATATGTAACCCAGGTGCTCATCAAATTTAACCTTGTAGCCAGCATCACACAGTTGGCTTATGCTAACAAGGTTATGTTTTAGCCCAACCACATAGGCTACTCTTTTGAACACTGCAGCACCAGCTTTAAGAGTTCCATATCCCTCAGTGGATCCCTGTACATTGTCACCTAATGTGACTTTTGGTCCTTTTTCAGACCTGAGATCACTCAGCAATTCTTTACAACCTGTCATGTGCCCTGAGCAGCCACTGTCCAAGTACCAAACCTGGGAAGGTTGTTTTTCCTGCAGAGTGATGAGAGAAGTATTAGTCATTTTTAGGGGAACTCATCACAGAGATGAGTTCTCCTACTTCACCAACATTTGTTGATGGACTTATAATATCCACACTAATATTCCCTATTTGAATGGTATCAGCTTGGATACCACTTTCATTTACTGAGATGTTTCCAACACTGCTTGTAACAACTGTGAGAGAACCATCAGAGTCAACAGGCCTCATGTCCTCAGATTCAGGACAGTCCTTGGCCAGATGTGTCTTCTTCCCACATTTATAACATTTTCTATTTTTAGAATTTTTGGAAGAAGAACTTTCAGAAACACATTCTGAGTTATTTTTGTTGATTCTATTAGCAGGTTTAGCAAATTTATTACTATTTGATGAATCAACAGCTTGAGTGGAGGGTTTAATAGCCACAGCTTTGTTTGTCTCTTCTTTCCTCTTTTTAGGAGGACAAATGTCAAAGACAGGAAGCTTAATTGGCTTTTGAACTTCCACAGATTTGGGGAACTTATTCCCAAGTTTCTCAGGATGAGCAATGGCTTTGCCTTTGCCCCTACTGAGATGTGATTTATGCTGCCTATCAACATAATCATTGTTTCTGGTTTTGAAAAACTTATTCTCATTTAAAACCAGTTTACCACTATGATTAGAAAACTTATTAGAAATCACAGCAGGTTTGCTTTCAACATGAGACTTACCCTTGTTGAAAGCAGGCTGCTTAACTTTTGAAAACTTATTTTCAAAATGTTTAGCATCAAAAGGATTATTATGCCTTTTACCATCAGCTTTGGACCCAGAACCTGTCTTGTCAACAGGTTTAGTATCCACAGCTGTAGTTTGTACATGTTTTCCTTTCTTTTGCTTGTGTGAATCAGCAGAGCACTGAGCAGGCTGGTTTGATGAAGAATATATTCCAACACCAGCTTTTGAGCTAGGTTCACACGAGCTGTCAGTATTTTGAGGCCTGACAAACCTGTTTGTTGAGATTAGTTTACCATTCACTTTTTCAATAAAAGTGTTTGGAAGCTCACCAAGAGTGGATAAATCTTCTTTCAGATTATTAATCTCAACAATGGAAGCTGCTGTGTCAAGATCCCCTCCAAGATAGGCTTGAATTTGTGCAGGGATCTGTTGACTTATACAATGGTTGACTTTTTTTGCAGATTGGCACCAAGAGTCAACTATCTTTTGAAGCTTAGCATGGTTTATATCTGTTTCTCTCTTTTCTTCCAGTAAAATAGAGTTGATGTGTTTTAATTCATCAAGCTCAGTTTCCAACTTATGGAAACTTTTCAGTTTGCTGGATTTTGTTTTAAGATCAGTTTTAAGCTTAGAGATTTCAGATAATAAAGCATCATGCTTCTCAACAGCATCTTTCAAATCAACTAGCATATATTCAAACATTTTAACTTTTTCTTCAGAACTGTAAGCCACAAAATTTTGTACCTTATACATCATTGTAGGATTCCAGTTCTCCAAGCTGCTGAAAGCTTCAGCTTCAGCCAGATCCTGTTTGAAACTGCTTGTTGATGGGACATCAGTGTTGGCCATCAGACATTGATTGTCTTCTTCATCAGATGATGAATCAGATTCCTCCCAGTCACAAGTCTCTTCCATCAGTCCCTTTTGGCGGTTGGAACCCACTGAGTTTTCCAACTTCCTCAGCTTAGCCATAGCCATAAGGTACTTAACCCTATAACCATCATCCTTGTTTGTCTTGTATGGTTTGGATGACTGACCAACAGCTTTTGACACACAGTCAGCAGCTATATGGCCAGTTTTGCCACATTTGAAGCACTCAGCCTTGGATTTATCAAATGCCTTCTTTTTGCCAGCACCTAAACTTCCTTGCAACATGTTTCTTCCAAACCTTTTCTTGTTGAACCTTTTGACAAGCATAGCTATCATTTGCTCATCATCCTGTTCAGCAAGATCTGCATTATCTTCCTCATTTGACACCTCCTCCTTATCATCATCCTGTTGATCAGGTTGAGTGAACACATGACTCACCTGACTCACAGGCTGTCTCACATTAGCCACAAAGGCTGCACCTCTTTTAGACATCTCCAAGGCATTTCTCTTCTGTTGCCTTGACTGTTCATCATTCAGTAAAGATCCATACAAGTTGACAAGATCCATACTTCTGATTGTACCTGAATTTCTTAAAATTGTAGAAAAGTAATTCCATTCTTCAGGGAGGATGTCCAAAAACTTGTTCACCAGAGTAAGGGTGTCCTTAGTAATCCCAACAGCTTTGAGATCATTCACAAGGGCAGTAAACCTGGTGTAGGTTTCTGTGAGAGTCTCCTTTGGTTTTGCAAAGAAGAGTTCATACTGTCTAACAAGATTGTTAATCTTGTTATCCAGTGTGATTGTGGGTCCATCATAGACGGTACACAAAGTATCCCACATCTCCTTGGCAGTCTTCATCTTCTCAACCTGTTTGAACACATCATCAGGTAGAGAGATGACCAGATTGTTTCTGGCCTTTGCATCAAGAGCCACCAATCTTTTGTCTTCATCAGACCATTGAGCTTTTGCTTTCTCAAACGTTCTGATCTCAGGAGCATCTCCTTCAACAGCAGGAGTTATTGTTGTAACAGAGGTTGGCACATAGGGACCCTCCATTACAATTTCTGGTAGTTGTACATCCAGATTCTCTAGGTAGAGCATCATTCTACACTTCCAACCAGAAAAGTTCTGATGATTGAACTTTGGAGGTTTACCCATTGAGCCATTGTCATAGTACGAGGAATTTGCAGCACTGTTGTCCATGGAAACTTGGGAGAAAGAGAGATCTAGAATGACACACACTCTAAACTGCTCTGGTACCAGTTGTAGGTCCCGAGAGGTTCCCAAAGTATATAGCTTTAAGCTGTAGAGGGGGGGGGGGGGGGGGGTGAATACAGCAATTTAAAATCTACACACTATTTTCTCAATGTTTGTATGTATTATCAACAAATTGTTAATTACAAACAAGCTTGAATGCGGAACACTTGTAAACTGCCCAAGCTGCTCATGAGTGTAGAGCAGCGTAGACAGTTTATGTCCAGCCTGTTCAGCAGACAGAACAACTTGGACAAACTGTCTTAGTTGCAACACATGCAACATATAGAACGACTTTGGACTGATATTGCAAATCACTTTTTAGGTATTATTAAGGCATAAACAGGCCTTAACTTTTACCCATCAAGTGCATCAACAGGTTTGATTAATAATCTCCCCCTCAGATGCAGAACAGGTTTGATTGAGGCCTTTTTGTGCCTAACATGATATTATTTTATGTATAAAGTATTGGTATAATCCTACATTTAATTGTTATTTCTCAATTGAAGGGTTAAAGCTTAAAAGGAGTTAAAATGAGTAAATTGTGCCTTGGAATGTTCTACTATTGATAAAACTCATTACGCATGTAGGTAATCCTCTCAAGTATAAGTCTGGCAAATTTGAGCGCAATCGGAGAACCATTATAGAAAGCCAAGCGCAGTGGGGGGCGCAGCCCTACTCCCCAACCGAGTGCTCAACAGAATGATTTTTTCTTCCAAAATACGCGATCGCTGACCCAAGCGCAGGGTGGGGCGCAGGCCTGCGCCCACGGCTGTGCCCAACCCATAAACTATTATTTTCGTGATTTTTTGGGTTTTAAAGAGCTGCCTATAAATATGGGTTCATATCAGACGAAAAAATACACATATTTTTGAGGAGAAATTGAAGAGAATAAGAGGAAGAAAGTCCCAGATTCACGATGTAGTCTGCGCGACAACCAACAGCGAAGGGTTGGGGGTTTGGTTCCTTTTACGCTCCATCTTTCCCCCATCAATCCCACAACTACGAAACTTGTTCCTGACAAGTTCAATGTTTCGTACGCGGTGGTTGATGATCACACTATTATCGTTCAAGGGTTTGTTTGTTAGCTAAGTGTTTATGTTTTCCGTTAGTTTATTATTGTAACGAACGATATGTTTTATTTAGTTTTCTGTGTGATTATTATTTAAATATATTGTTCCGTTCGCTTCTATTTATATCTTTATCGTAAGACGCGTCGTAGCCGTGTTACATGCCGTGCCGAGCTCATTAGATTAGGAGTTAAGACGGACTGTGAACATGACACGATTCGTGCCCAAAATACGGATTGCGATAGATGTGATTGTCATAACTATGTCTATGTGGTTAGGTTACAAAGATAATTAAACGGAATAATAAATAATTAAGTTATTTGCAACCCTAGGTCGATAATCCATAATTCCACCCAAACCCTAAATCCGAAGTCGTTGGCGTTCTTACTTCAATCTTTAAGTTTTCGTAATAAAGTTATTATTATTTTTTCAAGAGTTTCTCTCAAACACAACCTTCCATCAGTTAGTTTAATTAGTAGTTTTTTTTATTAATTATTAGTTAATAACTATCGTAGAATAATATTGATAACCACATGCTCCCTGAGGAGACGATCCCACTTACCCTAGCTATAAGTTAAGGTGATTGGTGTTTTTATATATTATTTTCGAACGCTTTACGACGAGCGGTTGTCAAAATGACCCTGAACTGATACCATGTCATAGCGTAGGCTGCAGACGATGTCATAGATGACTCAATAGTCATCCCACTGGGAAGCCCCTACACCCAGCAGATATGTAGCGTAACCAACCATGTCCATCGGATCCACATGTGCAACCCGAAACGCTACCTCAATCTCTCGCTCCCATTCATGGCTACACCCGGCTCACCTCCGCCTCTGAACTTTGGTGAAGATCATGTCATAAAATCCTTAAAGGATCTGCCCCTCTGTGTAGTTGAAGATGAGGTACCTGCCCTTGAATCTGTCCCGATCAATGGAATGCCTGCCCCCATACCCTGACCGGTACCCTCAGTGCCGAAAAACTGAGCTAAAATGTCCAGAATATCTGACTTACGGACATACTCATCGCTCGCTGATATGTCGGCACCTGAACCATCACCCTGACCTGCCATAATGACCTGCACAAATCGGAACTGTTAAAGATAACAATAGATCACACAACGTTATACAATAAGCTGGGAAGCTCATGAGTACACACGGGTTAGACTCTGCAGAATAAACACATAATACAAACACATAGCACATAAGAGAAACACATAGCACATAATACACGAAGCACATCTCTATCTCAATCCATGGTAATCACACACACATCTTAGATATGATCATGAAGTAGCATGGTATCCAGAACACTATAAAGCCAATCCTTGTGGGGGCACTTCCCGGGTAACAGACTGCACACAACAATGGTTAGTAAATCAGTAAAGCTCAGGAGTGACCTGGATATAAACGCTGTCGTATATATACGTTCGAATGACAGGTTAGGGACAGTTAGCTTGCGCGAT
Organism: Centrapalus pauciflorus; assembly: GCA_020465985.1. Lineage (NCBI taxonomy): Eukaryota > Viridiplantae > Streptophyta > Magnoliopsida > Asterales > Asteraceae > Centrapalus > Centrapalus pauciflorus. Next base: position 32,712 of record JAANYP010003115.1, read on the forward strand.
CACTCATCGCGAGTAACAGTCCGTATGGAACTCATCACGGACACCCTGGAATGAATCTCATCCCATGCACTTGAAACACATGTAATAACGAGAGTAGAATTTTACCTGAGGTTCACGTCCTGTCTCATGCACAATATGCCACTATAGCTCCGCAGATGAAACTCGTAAAAGAAGCGCGCGTTTGGAAAAAAACTCAAGTACTCACCCATCTATCTGATCAACCCGGTCTGCTTGTCCGTGTATACACAAAAATCCCAGAATATCAATATAGCCCAACAAATATACATAATTGACTCGTATACTGATCCCATAACTGAATCAGACCCCAAATGGGCCCCAAAGCCCAAAACCAAATATGTCCCAATTAGGCGTATCACGACCCGGCCACGCACACTTTTTCGGCCACGCTTATAGTTTGCCCATACTCACCCTCACCGTCCTATACTCGTCGCAGTCACGTGTGACACCCTTGCCACAATAACCACAAACATAACACCCAGTATTAAACATACAACCCATAATCAAACATTAACTCCAAATGCTTAATACATTACAGAAAATTAGAAAATACATAAATGTAATTTTAGTCAAACACATTACGTTACTACAAGGTTCCATCCTAAATCTACATACTCAAAATTTATTACTACCATTCCCAAGATTCCAATGAAATCTCCATTATTATTTAGTTATTATTGAGTAGTTGAATCCTCAAGTACTTCAAGATTTGAACTAGCTAGAAGGTCCAGCAGCGAATTTACCTTTTCCTGAAAAATTTCAACAACTAAAGGATAAGCAAAGCTTAGCGAGTACAGAGATTATATATTCCACAAGTCTTTATGCAGCACACATGAGTAACACCGACGGCAAACGTCGTGCACCCCTTTGCACACGAGGTACAGAAACACATATGAGCACGTAGCTTCGTCGTGCCATTGCACGGAATAACACATTCAACTGAGGAGAAAGTAACCATCGGGGATGCTACACCTGTCCTTCGGGACCATATAGGGATCAGCTCCAGGTCATATAGCCTCGGTAGCATCGATTTAACAGTTATAACTCGAAAGCCTATCACGTTGATGCGCAACAAAGAAAACGGACCATGCAAGAACATGTAAGCTAGAAAAAATGTGGATCAAAATAAACGCAAGTCAGTAGAGTGCCAAACGAATATGTATCAACATGCCTCAATGAATAACAACTAGCATAAAAAAATTTAGACATATAAGTACTCACAGTGGGTGCGTTAAATAACTTCAATTTTATATTGTTTCTCCTTTGGCTTTCAACCGGAATCACAATTTACCCCACTGTGTGTTTTAAGCACACCACAAGGGACCTGTCACAACAAATATAAGGTTTTCATAATTTATTTTAACAATACATAAAGACCTAGGTAAATTTTCCCAATATCTCTATCGTCGGAAATTTTCCTGGAATTCCCAACTTTTTCCCAGTACTCCAGCTTTAAAAGTTCCTGAGTAAGTTACCAATTTTTTTCCCACTCGCCAACTTTAAGAGTTCCGAAGTTCCGGAGTTGGTTACAAACTTTTTCATGAAACCAACTTTTTCCCAAGTAACCAACTTATCCCCAAGACATAAAGTTCCGGAGTTGAGGAACTCCAACGTTCCGGAGTTAAGGAACTCCAGAGTTCCGAAGTTGCTTACCAAATTTTCTAACTTAGCCAAAAATTTCCTTTTTATCACTCTTAGGTGACTCACTAAGTCGATGTGCAGGTCTGCACAACTTACAGGTTTTTCACCCAAATTCCCAAAAATGGATTTTAGCTACATGCAGTCCATGGAATCGATTTATTAACATATCATGAGTGTTTCTAAGTCAATTTTCTTAACAATAACACTCTTTTGGGTCCAGATTTAACCCAAAAGTAAGAAAAACTTCAAGTGCACACACTAAAACACATAGTTAAGATTTGAAATCATACCTAGAGGTTGAATCTAAAGCTGAAACTTTGTATAGAACTTGTATATACCCCGATTTAAACTTCCAAACTGATATTTACAACATGCAACCACATAATCAACACAAATCTAGAGTTTTGGTTCATAGAAAAATAAGACTAAGAACTTTTAAATCCATGAGTTTGAGAGCTTTTTACCTTAAATCGATTGTTGTAGTAGTTATAGTTCCTTCCAAACTACTAGATTCCAGATTTTTTGAGCTTGATTCCAACAAAATCGTGTTCTTGATTTTTAGTGTAAGAGAGAATATAGAGAGTTTCAATGAGGAGTTGGTAGGTGGAATGAATTTGAAAGACCACCAAAAGTCTTTTATTCCCAATTTTGAGCAATTTATACAAGTGGTCCCTGCACTTGCTTACTTTCTTTAACAAACTTCAAAATATTCTATTTTGACCACCCAACTTTACAAACATCATATTACCTATTTATAAGGCATATCTATATTACTTCCTTAGTTATTCAAAATATAGCAACAACTTTCTTTGAACATTAATTTCACATAAATAATGTTTTTATTGATAATCCCACTTGATTACATCAATTAAATAATTCAACTAATTAATCCCAAAATACAATAATTAATTTCTTAGGATGTTACAACATGAGATCCACCACGCTTAAACTTCGTCCTCGAAGTTGCTCGGCTTCAAACAAATGAGGGTACTTCATTAACATATCAGCTTTTGTCTCCCAAGTGTGGTTTGCTCCTTTGTGATGCTTCCAACATATCAGCACCATTTCTATCTATTTGTTCCTTAGAGTTTTAACCTTAGTGTCCCACACACACTTAGTATCTTCCACATAACGAAGTCTTTCATCAATATCCAACTCAGTATGATCAGCCCAGTCCTCATTTCCAGTAGTGAAAGATTTTTTAAGGTTTCCCACATGAAACACCGAGTGTATGTCTGACATCTCCTTTGGTAATTCCAAACGATAGGATTGGTTCCCAACTTTTGCAGTTATCTTAAACGGCCCCACAAATCTTGGTGCCATCTTGCCTCTTTTAACAAAACGAGTAACACCGATCATCGGTGATACTTTCAGATAAACACAATCATTTACTTCAAAACTAATTGGTTTGTGTCTCTTATCATGATAGCATTTCTGGAGATCCTGGGCCGCTTTCATATTTTGTCTGACCAATTGTATCTTTTCATTAATGCTGTGCCAGCAATCGATGTTTCTCTCGTTTCTCTCCAACATGGAGGGGTCCTACATTAATCGTTGCATGGTAACTATTATTGTACGAGATATCTATCTGTGGTAGGTGGTCATCCCAATTACCTCCAAGATCTAAAACGAAGGACCACATCATATCTTCAAGTGTGAGGATGGTCTTTTTTCTTTGGCCATTAGTTTGCGGTCGGTAGGTCGTGCTCATGATGATTCTCGTACCCAATTCTTCTTGTAAAGCAGACCAAAAGTTGGATGTGAAACGACTATCTCGATCCGATATTATAGACTTTGGAACTCCATGTTGAGAAATAATCTCACTCATGTAACTATGTGCTAGCCTCTCCAATGAATAACTTTCTCGAGTTGGTTTAAAATGTGCAGACTTAGTCAATCTATCCACAATGACCCAAACAGCACCATGTTGACGCCTAGTCTTTGGCAGCTTAGTTACAAAATCCATTGTTATATGTTCCCACTTCCATTCAGGAACGGGAAGTGGTTGCAAACTACCGTATGGTTGTTGGTTCTCAGCTTTGACTAGTCTACAAGTTCCGCAACGTTCAACAAACTGCCCAATATCCTTCTTTAATCTAGGCCACCAGTAATCTGCTTTTAATTCATTATACATCTTTGTATTTCCAGGGTGCACGGAAAACTTAGATTGATAAGCCTCTTTAATAACCACCTTTCTCATGTCCCCAAACTTTGACACCCAGATCCTTCCGTAAACAACTTCCAAACCGGTTTCTTCAGATGTCATAAACTTCTTCTGCACCCGGACATTTTGAATACACACGGATATTCTCAGCCGCAGCAATTATTGAGAGAAAACATTCTCTTTGTCTCAGCACTTAGGAGGTGGATTTCAACTATTTTCATACGGTTTCAGCACTGTTCTTCGCTGTTCTTCGAAAAAAGTCGTGGTTTGATCTTTCTTTCTCCTAAATATTTCTGTTTTTCGTGTTTTTCTTGTTCTATAATCATCTCATATTCATTCCCTAGTGATTTAGAGGTATTTAGGTTCAATCATTTCCAGATTCTGCGATAAAGGGTTAGAAGTAACGTTTAGGGTTAAGAACTGTAGTGTTAAGAGTGTGGATGGTAAAGAAATTGTATCCGGTTCCCGTAACTCTAACCTTTACACCATAGATGTAGCAAAGGTTATGGTTAAGGATATCATCTGCCTTCTGTCAAAAGCCTCGTCAAAAGACTCTTGGTTGTGGCATCTTAGGCTATCCCACTTAAACTTTGAAAACATCAACAAGCTGGCTGCTAAACAACTGGTGAAAGGACTCCCAGAACTAAGATATGAAAAAGACCATTTGTGTGGAGCATGTGAGAAGGGAAAGATAAAACGATCATCTCACAAACCAAAACCCGAACCATCATCGAAGAGAGTGTTGGAGTTACTTCATATGGACTTATGCGGACCAATGAGGACCCAAAGCATAAATGGAAAGCGTTATGTGTTGGTTATCGTTGACGATTACTCGCGATATACCTGGGTTATATTCTTGCGATCCAAGGATGAGACAGCTCAAGAAATCATCGATTTTATAAAGAGTGTCGAAACCCAACAGCAACTGTCCGTTCAATCAATCTGATCTGACAATGGCACGAAATTCAAGAATTCGGTAGTAGAGGGCTTCCTTCGATCCATAGGTATTCAACATCAATATTCTGCTGCTAGAACACCTCAACAAAATGGAGTCGTAAAAAGGCGTAACCATACCCCTATGGAAGCTGCACGTACAATGCTGACTTATTCAAAGCTACCTCCGTTCTTGTGGGCCGAAGCCGTGTCAACAGCTTGCTACACGCAGAATCGCTCCATAATCCATAAGCGTTTCAATAAAACTCCATATCAACTCTTCTTGAATAAAGTACCTTTTATCAAGTACTTACGTGTATTTGGTTGCAGGTGCTATGTGCTTAATGACAAAGACAACCTCGGGAAATTCAACGAGAAAGCGGATGAAGCGTTCTTCATTGGATACTCATCCAACTCGAAGGCATATCGTGCATTCAACACTCGAACCAAGACTGTCAATGAAAGTGTGCATGTCACATTTGATGAATTGGCTGAACTGGCACCCGAAGTTGATCATTCAGGACCACGCATTACACCAATGCCTGGAGACTCTTCTTCTCAATCTACTTCTTTTTCACCTTCTGATTTAGTTAATTTATTTGATCCTTTTTATGTAGAATTCTTCGGTCCTAATTCTAATGTTTCTTCTACTATAGGTAACACATCCAACAATTCAACTGCACCACAAATTCTATCTGATCCATCTTCATCCACTTCATACCCACTTCCGTCAACTTCATCCATAGATACATCTGCAGTTGAATCTACTCCAGAAATACCATCGCACATCATACCAAACATCATTCCTTCACTTGAACACATATAACCTGAACCGGAACCAGTGGTACCTTACTAGAAACCATTGACCATGAATCATCCTCTATTCCCACTGTTACCACTGAGATTCCATCTCGCTCACCCCTTGCACACGAGAAAAAATGGACCCGAAGTCACCTAACCAATCAAATCAGTGGTGATGTCTCAATCGGTGTCCAAACCCGAAGGGCGTCTGCTAATGAATGTCTCTTTGCATCATTCCTTAGTATGATAGAGCCAGCTCGTGTGGATGAAGCCTTAAAAGATCCGGTCTAGATTGTTGCAATGCAAGAAGAGCTCAACCAGTTTGAACAGCTCCGAGTAGGGCGGTTAGTTCCCAAGCCCTAAAGAACAGATAGCCTTATGGACTAATCGTCTACAACAGAGACGTTTCTCACTTTTTACGTTCAGTTCAATCGGAATTGATACATATAGCTCGCCCTTATAGCTTATTCCGCTACGACACCCACCCGCGGAGGTATACAGATGACAGAAGATATGACTATCACCGAGATGACAGAAGGGATTATTATCGAAGGGATGACAGAGATGACAGACGATTTGACGACAGACAGGACTATCGGGATGACCGCCGTTATGAAAGGCGAGACGATAGGAGAGATGATCGCATGGATGATCGACGCGATTATGACCGTAGGGATGATCGTCAGGATGATAGACGGGATGACCGACATGACGATCGAATGGACTATGATCGTCCGGACAACAGAAGGGACGACAGTCGAGAACCTCGCCGTGCTGACAAGAGGCCGGTTGAGAGGAGAGATGAAAGGCCAAGTGCTGAGGAGCCTAAGGGGAATGAAGAATGTATGTGCTACTAGTGCAGCAAACCGGGCCACTTTGCTCGGGAATGCAAAAATAAGTACAAAAGGGATGTCGGTTATTACTAGCGGAAGCTGGAGGCCGCCAAGAAGAGGACTGATGCTATGGCTCTGGTTGCCCAAGAAGATTATTGGGATGATGCGGATACTGATGAAGACGATGATAAGTGTAAGAACTGCTACATTTTGGATCGTAATGGATTGGTTGACTATGCCACAACGTCTGATTCAGATTCAGACAATGCTGCTGAGGGGGAGAAACCGCAAAATCCACCAGCATGTTTGATGGCCAGATCCGAGGATCCACAATGCTCTTCATCAGATTCTGAGGCACCTGAGGTACATTCCTTTTACATTCCAAAGCATGTAAATAACTTATCTGTTCATAGTGAATGTAACTTGCACACACATATACTTGATTTAGAAGCTAGATTAAATGCTGAAACGGAAAAGTGTGTCAAGGCTGAACATCTAGCCCATACATTAAAAAAGTCATCTGAGTTATATCAATCGAAGTGGTTAACTAATCATAATGTGATAAAACAGATGCTAATTAAAAATGTAGATGTTCAGGATAGGAATACGTATCTAGAATCTTGTATGGATAGGTTATCATATGAAAAGCACTCATTAAAAGAAGAAATATCTGTTCTATCAAAATAATTAGAGACGGTAAGTATGGAAAACATAGACAACTTACATGGGTTCTGGGCTTAAATCCTTCTTTTTCGAATCATAAAAAGAAGTCTTAACCCAAGAGGATGAGAAACGTAATGAAAATAAAGAAAAAGAAATATCTTTTAAATATGAAGAGCTAAACGAGAGTTATCCTTATAGAGTACCCAATCTAGAGGAAGACTTCTTGTCTAGTTATTCTGAAGCTGAAATGAAAGCAGAACCAGTCAAACCAATCCCTCACCTTTACATTCCTACAAAAGTTCTTCAACATAAAATCAAAGTTTTAGAAAAGGAATTAAAGTCAACTCGAAAGAAAGCTCTTGATTATCAAGAAGCTCTTCTCAAGAGTGAGAAAAAATTGGTAAATCAAAGTTTTCAACAATCTGTAGAATTAACTGTCTACAAAGAAAAATTTGACATGGTTTCTCAAAGCTTAAAAGATCATTTAAAAGAGCCAAGAGTTTCTCGTCCTACCAAAATCCTACTCGTGTCATCTAACAAAGGCAAAACTAAAATTGAAAATTCTTCTGTCAGTTTTAAAGGTGAGTGCTCAAAATCTTTCAAAGCTGAGGTTTCAAAGAAGACTCAGATCCAATCCAAGTCTTCTAAGAAACCCACTCACCAAGAAAAAGAAAATTCTTTAAAGTCTAAGTCTTCCATGCATACCGACTTTCGTTGTTTTGTTCCAACAAATCATGTGAGAAGAGTGCCAACAACAACCATGCAAGATTTTACAAGTTTTTTTGTGAAGAAGACTGTTATGCCAAATGATTTTGTTTCTAGAGATAGGTTGCATGTAATCTCTGAAAACAATGATTGTAATGATGTAACGAATTCTAATGCTTGTTTGAAGTGTTCTTTTAGTGACTTGTTTAAATAATGTCCAACTCGTTTTAGACGTCAAGTACCTGAAATGAATGCTTCTGTGCCTTATCCTACTAAAAGAATTCGTAAAAAGAAAATAAAAAATGTTGCATCATCGGCCATCACAAAAAAATGAGACTTGTACTTTTCTTAGGCCCAAAACCAAAACAAAAGTCAAACAAGTCTCAAAAAGTCAAAAAACGATGGTAGTTTCATCGCCTAAGGTTCCAAAGCCTGTTAAATCCAATTATCAATTGATTCCAAAAGGCTATGCATCTGGTCCACACATAACTGCAAAATGGGTTCCTAAAACTGCAAACGTGCCATATTCACCTGGAACTCCTAACCGAAAAGGACCCATATTAAGATGGGTACCCAAAGTTGTGTGATCTTAAGGCCGATGGTTCTTGGTTACTACAGATCAAGACCCGTACTTCAATGAATTGGCTTCTAGTTATCATAGGCTAGGACCCGTTCTTCTGCTTTTCGGTTGTGCTTAAACCGACACGTTTGGCTTCTGTGCACACAGCTCAAGACCCGGTCAAATATCATCATGTTTTCTGAACATCTCGGTTCAGAACATGGTTTGAATGTTAATTTAAGATGGATCTGTTTGAATGCTTATAGATTTTCATTATACGTATTTATTTGTTTTTCAGACAAAATCCATCTGGTATATGGATTCGGGTTTCTCCAAGCACATGACCGGGAGAAGAGAATTGTTGTCCAATATAGTAGAATAGTACTGTGGGACAGTAAAATTCGGGAACAGTCACCATGCTCACATAAAAGGATACAAGGATTTAGTCTTAAATAATCTAGTCATCAAGAATGTTGACTATTTTGACGGATTATCACATAATCTGTTTAACATAGGTCAGCTTTGCGATAAAGGGTTAGAAGAAACGTTTAGGGCTAAGAACTGTAGTGTTAATAGTATGGATGGTAAAGAAATTTTATCCGGTTCCCGGAACTCTAACCTTTACACCATAGATGTAGCAAAGCTTATGGTAAAGGATAGCATCTGCCTTCTGTCAAAAGCCTCATCAAAAGACTCTTGGTTGTGGCATCGTAGGCTATCCCACTTAAACTTTGAAAACATCAACAAGCTGGCTGCTAAACAACTGGTGAAAGGACTCCCAGAACTAAGATATGAAAAAGACCATTTGAGTGGAGCATGTGAGAAGGGAATGATGAAATGATCATCTCACAAACCAAAACCCGAACCATCATCGAAGAGAGTGTTGGAGTTACTTCATATGGACTTATGCGGACCAATGAGGACCCAAAGCATAAATGAAAAGCGTTATGTGTTGGTTATCGTTGACGATTACTCGCGATATACCTGGGTTAAATTCTTGCGATCCAAGGATGAGACAGCTCAATAAATCATCGATTTTATAAAGAGTGTCGAAACCCAACAACAATTGTCCGTTCAATCAATCCGATTTGACAATGGCACGAAATTCAAGAATTCGATAGTAGAGGGCTTCCTTCGATCCAAAGGTATTCAACATCAATATTCTGCTGCTAGAACACCTCAACAAAATGGAGTCGTAGAAAGGCGTAACCGTACCCTTATGGAAGCTGCACGTACAATGCTGACTTATTCAAAGCTACCTCCGTTCTTGTGGGCCGAAGCCGTGTCAACAGCTTGCTACATGCAGAATCGCTACATAATCCATAAGCGTTTCAATAAAACTCCATATAAACGCTTCTTGAATAAAGTACCTTTTATCAAGTACTTACGTGTATTTGGTTGCAGGTGCTATGTGCTTAATGACAAAGACAACCTCGGGAAATTCAACGAGAAAGCGGATGAAGCGTTCTTCATTGGATACTCATCCAACTCGAAGGCATATCGTGTATTCAACACTCGAACCAGGACAGTCAATGAAAGTGTGCATGCCACATTTGATTAATTGGCTGAACTGGCACCCGAAGTTGATCATTCAGGACCACGCATTACACCAATGCCTGGAGACTCTTCTTCTCAATCTACTTCTTTTTCACCTTCTGATTTAGTTAATTTATTTGATCCTTTTTATGTAGAATTCTTCGGTCTTAATTCTAATGTTTCTTCTACTATAGGTAACACATCCAACAATTCAACTGCACCTCAAATTCTATTTAATCCATCTTCATCCACTTCATACCCACATCCATCAACTTCATCCACAGATACATCTGCAGTTGAATCTACTCCAGAAATGCCATCGCACATCATGCCAAACATCATTCCTTCACCTGAACACATTGAACCCGAACCGGAACCAGTGGTACCTTACTAGAAACCATTGACCATGCATCATCCTCTATTCCCACTCTCACCACTGAGATTCCATCTCGTTCACCCCTTCCACACTAGACAAAATGGACCCGAAGTCACCCAACTGATCTAATCATTGGTGATGTCTCAACCGATGTCCAAACCCGAATGGCGTCTGCTAATGAATGTCTCTTTGCATCAATCCTTAGTATGATAGAGCCAGCTCGTGTGGATGACGCCTTAAAAGATCCGGGCTAGATTGTTGCAATGCAAGAAGAGCTCAACCAAATTGAACAGCTCCGAGTATGGCGGTTAGTTCCCAAGCCCAAAGACCGAAAAATTATCGGAACGAAGTGGATCTACAAGAACAAACGAGATGAAAACGGCATCGTGATAAGTAACAAAGCGAGATTTGTCGCCACAAGCTACATACAACAAGAAGGGTTGGATTATGACGAGCCCTTCACTCCTGTTGCACGGATTGAAGATATCAGAATCTTCTTGGCGTACGCAGCACACAAAGACGTCAAAGTGTACCAGATGGACGTCAAGACAGCCTTTCTTAACGGTGAACTTAATGAAGAGGTGTACGTTGAACAACCACAAGGATTTGTTGATGCACATAAACCTGACCATGTTTATGTGCTAGACAAAGCCGTCTATGGTTTGAAACAAGCACCTCGCGCATGGTATGACAGTCTCTCTAACTTTCTTATCTCTGCTAGTTTCAGCAAAGGTGTGGTGGACACAACACTGTTCACAAGAAGGGAAGGCCCACATATAATGCTAGTTCAAATATATGTCTGTATATTTGGATCTACTGACAGTTATTTCTGTAAGGATTTTTTTTATCTCTAATGGAGTCCAGGTTCGAAATGAGTATGATGGGGGAAATGAATTTCTTCTTCGGATTACAAGTCAAACAACTTGAATATGAGATTTTTGTGAACCTGTCGAAATATACTCTTGACATTCTCAAGAAGTATAAGTTAGACTCTTGCACAAGTATCACAACTCCCATGGCTTCCAACTGTAAGTTAGACACCGATCCTTCTTGGAAAAGTGTCCATAATAGAACTTACAGAGGGATGATAGGATTCTTACTGTCTCTGACTGCTAGTAGACCTGATATAATGTTTTCAACATGTCTTTGTGCTCGTTTTCAGGCCGACCCAAAAGAATCACACCTAACTGCGGTAAAACACATTTTTCGTTATCTTAAGGGTACACCCGATCTTGGTCTCTGGTATCTAAAGGGAATCGATTTTGGTCTTACTGCCTTTTCAGATGCTGATTTTGCAAGTTGTATGTCACATCCCGTTACCCCGGTTGGCAACGAAGCGTGACGTCGCGGAACCGTAACCATAATTATAACGAACGACCACTATATAGACGTTTTCAAAAAAAATACATCGATATAACTGGGAAATATAGAAATGTTTTACATAATCAACATAAAGTGTAAGTAGTTCGCAAGATACAGAGATTTAAATACATAATTAAATTAATCAAAATAATGCAAATAAATCTCCGATGGTTTGAAAATGCATGCGACTCCAAAAGTACGGAAGCTTGAAAATATTTCTGATGCGGTGCACTTGCCTTAATTTCCTGAAAATACACGCTAAAGTACGTCAACAAAATTGTTGATGAGCTCATAGGTTTACACGTAAATCCGACTTTTATGGACAACAACAGTTGAGTTTGAATTTAGAAAATCATAAATTCCATGTTATGTATTACATATAAACCATCATGCAACCGAAGCTTAGTTAAATGAGTTTGTCCTGTGCAGTATTCCCATACGTAATTCCGTGTGTTGAACATATATGCATTCCGCCGTTAGCCGATTAAGACTAACCCGAATGGGGGACATGAATCCCGATAGATCTATCCACAATATATTCGCGCTTACAAATAAATGCAATTAAAGGTTCATGATTTGAGGGCTGATGGAACCACATGTGTAATACATAACAGAAATGAAGCTGTTTCCGTGTCCATATGAAATCGTACCATGTATTTCAACCCTAAAACATAACAGTGTGAAAATAGGGGCTATGAGGACTCACCGAGCTTGTGATGGCAAAATATTTGCGTAAAAATGCAAGTTCGCGTAGATTGATGAGTGATGCATCGGATGTGTTTAATCGAGTCCTAAATGATAATAGGGACTTAATAACTCTCATATATGACAATATGTATATATATATATATATATATATATATATATATATATATATATGTTTTTATGTCTTAAATCACCCAACATTACAAGTTTATAAATAAAACCCACTTAAAACGTCAATTATATATATATATATATATATATATATATATATATATATATATATATATATATATATATATATATATATATATATATATATATAATTTTCCAGCTTTTCAAAGTTTTTTCGGCCTACTTTGAGGCTGTTTTTGACGATGCTCCAAAACGATTTAGGCATTCGTTTTCTTGGACATTAAACTACTATATACAAAGAATTTTTAAAGTCAAGAACGGTCATTTTTCGAGATGTTTAGGTTAGGAAAAAAGCTTGTTGAAAACCCTATGTTGGCCATTTTTGAGCTGTCAAACTTTCGGGTTCCCAAATAGTATCTGGCGGGTTCTAAACCCCATAATAAATTATGAAAACTTCCAGATTTTTAGTTAAGACATAGATCTACCTTTTGAGACAAGAATCAACTCATTTTGTTAAGTTATGAATTAGTTATGATTTTTCAAAGTCGATGCAACTTTTCTGCCGAAATTCCGTAGTTCATAAACTTGAAATAACTAGTGATTCTTGTTGTTTATTCAAAGACTACTTATATAGAAGTTATAAAACATATATATATATATATATATATATATATATATATATATATATATATATATATATATATATATATATCACTTGTTTTTCATAATATTTACTCTTTCATGATGTGTTTATATATTTATATACACATTTGAAGAAAACAACTTAAAAACAAAAACTAGTGACTTATAAACTTGAGTTTTTATGAAACTTGTTGTTGTTGGTGATTATATATATTATGCAAGACTTATAGAAACATTAATATGAGATTTTATGAGTTAGTGTTTACTTAATTTGATGAAATATAAGAATGCAAATGAGTAGAAGGATGGATCTTCAAGGATTTCACCAAGAACACTTGAAATAAACTTGAAGAACACTTGAAAGAACAAAAGTTGCAAACTTTTGGCTTTGGTTGACACCTTGGCCGATTCTTTTGAGTGAAATGAGAGTGTTTTCTTGTGTATTGGAGGTGTGAAAATGAATGGAAGTGAGCTCCCTACTTATAGAGAAAATTTGGTCTTTCAAAGTGGAGGTTGAGTAAGGATTAGGATGAAAAGAAAGGGTATGATGAATGAGGATTTGATGGTAATAGTGTAAGGTTGTTTTAATAAAAAAAGAAGTGAAACTCTATAAATGGACTACCTATGGGCAGATTTTTGAAGATATTATCTTGTATTTTCATTTTTTTTTGTATAAATGTATTTAGAATGTATTCTTGTATTTCCCTTTTTATGTAAATTCATAAATACTTTGAATGCATTGTTTTAATGAATTGTTTTAGTCTTGCATAATTAATGTTAAGTAATCGTATTAGTGTATGATTAGTGTCACTAATCATAATTTATTTATGTACTTAGTTGAATTAATCCTTCATATCGTAAATCGATTGGATTAATTGATTTCCCGATTCATCGCACCGATGAATTTGATTCTAATTGAGTTGAATTTCCTTATGAACATTGTTAATCACTTTGATTAATTGCTAATGACCATTGATTAGGTTATAATTGGCTATTAAATACTGATTAGGTCATAGTTGCTAACCTGGTTTAATGCCGGATGTTACATTGTAGAGTTGACAGGAAAAGCACATCAGGCGGAATACAGTTCTTGGGAGACAGACCGGTGAGTTGGTCCTCCAAAAAGCAGAATTGTGTTTCAACATCCACTGCTGAAGCTCAGTATGTAGCAGCTGCAAGCTGTTGCTCTCAAGTGCTGTGGATGAAAACACAATTACGTGATTATAGATTCTCGCTCACCAACATCCCAATCTACTGCGATTCTCGAAGTGCCATTGCTATCTCTTGCAATCCCGTGCAGCACTCACGAACGAAACATATATATATCATGTATCATTTTATTAAAGATCATGTGGAAAAGGGAACAATTGAGTTATATTTTGTCGGCACGGAAAATCAACTTGTAGATATTTTTACTAAAGCTTTTGACGAACCTCGTTTTCAGTTTTTAGTATCACATATCGGTATGTTGAATCCACCTTATAGTTAAATATCAGAAATTGTCTAAAATAATTCTATTTCAAACATTCATGTTTGAAATTCCTTTATTTTAGAAAATATCTGTTATTTAAGTTTAAGGGGTGTGTCTCAAAATTAAATTTCAATATATCCTTATCTATGTACATCTTTAATAATTAATGATCCTGACAAATTGCTATATGAATTATTCATCAATGAGTGGGACGCAAAATTATTCAGGTTGGTCTATATTTTAAGGTTGAAAAGGTTCAAGAAATATATCAGAAAAAGAAAAAGAAAAGGATAGATGTTATTTGAGGGGGAGTATAAATAGGATGTTAGTTTATATATATATATTTTTTTTTTGTTTTTAACATCTCTATAATTTTAAATTTTAGGTTGTTTAATTTTTAGATATTAAGTTTAGTATAATATGTCAGAAAATCACAAAAAAGATTTTATTTGTTTTAAATACATCAAAAAGTCAAGAATATTTTTATTTTCTATTTTACTTTTGTCTTAACTTCATTTATAAAGAAAAACACAAAAATATTTTTATTCTGCAATTAATTTTTTTTTTCTAAAGAAAAATACAAAAATATTTATGTTAAATTTAATTGGGCTCAATTTTCTTCCTAAAATTTGTTTTATTTATTTGTTTGGTTAAGGCCCAATTTTTTTTTTCAATAAAAAACTGGTTGGCCTTTTTCAATTGTTTTTGGGCGCAGACCCTTACGAGCCAACCCGACCCGCCCCTACGTTAAATAGACGGGTGAATGGTCAACTTTTCACTTCCTTCTCCTTTAAGCTTTCTACCTTCTTCTCTCTCAACCACCGTCGAACACCACCGTATATTCCTCCATTGTTGTCGATCAAGCCACTCAAGCTATCGTTTTTCCTTCTTTTTCTTGCATTTTCTGACTTCGGCACCATCATGTAACCTTCTTTTAACTTTATTTCAGTCTTAAACTTGCTGTTTAGTGTTTTCTATTTTCAAACTTTTAAAGCTTTTTCCTTTCGGTTTTTGCTTATTTTAGGACTCTAAATCTGTTATTTTTAGCTTCATGTAGTTGAATAAAATGTTTAGTGCATGTTTTTAGACTAGGATCTGCATTTTCATGCATTTTTTTAGATCTTTGAACTGTTCACGTTGCACGTATGCATGAACGTTAACTGTTGTTTTTTTCTAAGTGTCTATTTCGGACCATTCCCGAATTCGGATGACTTTACTTAGAAAAGTTTCAAATATTACAACTGTACCATCCGAATTCGGTCCACTGTGCATCCGAATTCGGACAACTGTTCATCCGAATCCCGACCACTGTGTATCCGAATTCGGTCCTCATCAACATGGTTCAAAATTTTTAATTATTTTTCTAAGATTCCTTTATCATTCACTGTGCATCCGAATTCGGATCTAGCATGAATTCGGTCCCCATCCGAATTCTGCTTCCATCCGAATTCTGACCTCTTCATTACATGTCCATGCATTCTCATCCGGATTTCGGACTGAACCGAATTCGGACCACTGTACATCCGAAATTCGGCTCATCCGAAATTCAAACACTTAGCAGTTTTTCCGTTTTTGCATTTCCATCCAAAATCAAAAATTCAAAAATATTTCCAGTCCTTTGCAGTATTGGTTAGAGTTAGGATCAGTGTTTAAGTGAAAATGTCTGTTCTATCATTGGTCTCTTATCGATTGACTTTGGACTTTATTCAGTAGAATTCCCATTCTACTAATAAAGATCCGATGCTTTAAACAGAACAGACAGTATCTATTTCACACTAATCCCAGACTTAGTATCAATCCCGTATTCTGTTAAGTCTTCTATTCTAAGTTTGATGCATTTCTACAGGACTCATGGAAGGAGCTGTTGTTCTAACCATGCCCCATTGACCAATCCCTAACAACAATGCCCAACTCCCAGAAGAGTCCATCCTACCCCAATCGCAATTTGTAGAGTTCTTCGAACATAACTGGCAACTCGACGTATCCACCCTTCGTCGTGAAGCCGAGAATATAGCATTTGATATTCTCAAAAACCACCCACTATACTACTCACTATCCACCGCCATATCCGTACCCCAAATATACCTCCAACAGTTCTGGCATCATCTCAAGTTTGTATCTGATGCCGAACCATACTTCACCTCTACCATTGACTATCTTCCAGTCAAGATCACAACCGCAACCATCCGCCACATTCTCCGCCTCCTAGCCGAAACCTTTTCACTAACCTGACTTGCCTTTGCCCCAATCCCGTCTCTTCTAGAAACCCTGGAAGAAATCAAAGCCCTGGGATATGATGGCCCTCTGACAAAGCCATCCGATTTCCGAACAAAGAACCTTCAAGCACATTGGAGGATTCTATTCTACATCATTAACAAGTGTTTCACCGCGAAACATTCTGGCCATGACTCGGCGTCCATTCAAGTACTGTCAATGTTTGAAGAATTCGCTTACGATCGTCATTATGATTATGCTGCATTCCTCTTTGACGAGCTAAAAAGGGTCAATCTGGAGAGAGGAACAAAGCGAGGACACAAATACATACCTCTTCAGCGATTTCTTCAACTGATTATTCAATACGCGATGGATAATGACGATGATATCCATGAAAGACCCAAGGCCAACGTGTACATGACCGCTACAATTCAAAAGCTGAACCTTCCAAAGGGGACTCCCACAGTTTCGGTAATGCCAATTCCACTATCTCTGCTACAAAGAGCAGTGCAAACAGAACGGGTTAGGGATTATATCAGGGAATTTTATTTGGATGAGGCTCAGTCGGAACCAACTGAGCCTAACCAATCCGAAGGTGAGGCTCGAGTGAGTGAGTCAGAGGGAGATGAGGCGGAAGTACAACAAACTTTGGCTATGGGTGAGCGGGAGATTGTTCAAGAAAGTGAGGGTGTTGTAGGTGAGGAAGCAGAGGCGGCGAATTCTGAAAGGACTGTCTCTGTCTTAAGAGGGCTCGACGTAACATCCGAGGGAGACTTAAGCCCAATCAGTCAGACAACCACTCATAAGACCATCAGTCCAATTGGCGAAACAACCCCAACCACCCACTTAATGTCCTCTCAAAAGGACATTACTTCATTCCACGGGGATTTAGCACATACTCCATCACCCTCTCACTCGGAGAGTCGTGATGTTGAAATTGGTCACGTGTCGCCCCCAGTGACCAAACTTCCTTCGCCCACAGTTCACTCCTCACCCCCACACACTATGCACGACGCCTTCGTTGTGTCCCCAGATGATCGAGCTGCCTTTGTGGTATATCCACATACTTCTAGATCTGAGCATCCCGCTGTGGAGCCAGAAGTGATGGAAGGAAGACCTGAAGTTGCATCTCAAATGCCGTCAACTTCAGGCCATCCCGAGATTAATCTCGGGATGCTAACGCCAGCTTTACGTGCTGCTCGAGTTGTCACCTGGGCTGACCTGGACGCCCAGAAGGAGGCTGCTAAAGAAAGACATACCGCCCTTCTCTCATTTATTAAGGGTAAGGGTGTCGCTTTTGAGAATCTGCCTCCACCAGGAACCCGTTCAGTCCAATCACAGCTATCCGATCTTTCCGACAAGATAGACGCGCTCACAAGGCTAATTCTTCAAGTCCAGGAGCAACTCAACTCCCGTATGGACCGTCTTGAGTCTGCTGTGATAGAGCTTCAGTGTCGTCCTCAGGCTGAATCTCAGAAAAGGAAACATGACGATCAGGATGACCCTGATCGCCATGAGGGGGAGAAACGCTGAAAAATTCAGTCTGAGGACCTGATCCTGATTATAGGGGGAGCCGAATCAGAGGGAGCAGATATACAAGGGTCTGGGGAACAGAGGTAGGGGGCTCAAGAAATGATAGAAGACGAGCCGTTGGTTGAAGGTCCGGCTCCGTTGGATCCAATGTCAGCGATGGTGGAGTACGATCTGATATATGAAAAGGTCGAAATCACACTGGTGTCTGATTCAGACTCTGATATTGATGACGACTATCCTTTACTCACTCCAAATCCTGAACCTGAGTCACCGCAAAAATCATCTTCCTCGTTTGAATTTTTGAATTCCCCAACCCAAGCACCTCAAGAAGAAAGTATTTCTGCCATCCAACCACATCCCCTACTCTCATAGAAACCCCAACAATGCAAACCACTCCTACAGTCCAAGAAATCCCATCAGTTCAACCTACCCCAATAGTTCAATCAACTCCACCAGCTCATATTGCCGAATCATCAAGGCCCTGAACTCTAAATTGTTTTAATACCAGTGATGTCACCGCAACGTACGATATGACAGACGTTGATTGGGTCCGGTGGTATTCTAAGGGTGGTGTGCAATCTCTGGATGTAGAGATCAGAGAAGAGATGAGGCAGGACCAGAGGTCTCGAGTTTTGAAACTTCTCTAAGCTCCTCCCGCTGAATTAGAAGAGCCTCCGGTCCAAGGGTTAAAAGAGTTTTTGAGAAAGTTCCCGGCTGAACAATTTCAGAACCCCTTCTTAGATGAAAGATTTAAAATGGTATTTAGAAAGAGGTCGGGGTCTTTCAGCAGACGTCTTCTAATGGTCATGACCGATGCATCTCGAGCAGAACAAGCAAAATATAATCAGATGATGCTGAGGGAAAAAAGGGATAAAAGTAAATATTGGTCTAAATCGAAGATTGTAAAGATCAATAACATTCACATGTATAAAAAGAGCCCGGGTATTCAACCCTGCATTTGAAGTGCTCAGAGAAGAAGAAATTGTTCAAGAACTGCATGAAAGTGACCTTGATTATGCAATCATAGACGACATTGAGTTTCTTCACAACAAGATGAAAACAAGATCAAGAAACGTCTGACACACATGACCGAAGTTGCCGCCCTAGTCAGAAGCATGAATCGCCGCTCAATTGTGATGTGCCTAAGAGACTTTCAAATGGCAATTGAGTGTGCATTGGTTAAAGTGGGTCTGAAAGCTCCTGAGCAAGACATATTTCTTGTAGACCACTACCCGGCTTATAAAGTTGTGCTAAGAGGTCAGCCAGGAGTTATATTTTTGAACCAAAAAGGACAGAAACGATTCATGCGCTTCGAGGACCTCCCTTGTTACTCCGATGGAACAATCAGATTAGTCAGAGCCGAACTCACAAAAAGAATACAAGAATTTGATGCTCAGACAAATCCAGAACTTAAACGCTCACCCAAGGAGATTCAAGGCATCCTCAACGGCATTGAATACTTGAACGAAAGGCTACATCTCAGGCAAGTGACAAGACAATTCGATGTCATCCTCGGCCTCCGAAAAACAACAGATCATGCCAGAGTTCCTCCACAATGATCGAAAAGGGGGAGATTGTTAGATATTTTCGATCTTGTGGATTTATTTTGTAATAAATATTTCTAGTTAGTTTACTTGTAATTTATTTATAGTTTAGTTTCTTTGTTATTAAAGTTAAGGGGGCCATTGTGTAATTCCTTCAAAGTTGCTTTTATTACCCTAGGTATTTAGTGTCCTAGGGTTGTGTGTAAAAGTAGTTGTTGACATTTTGAATACACACCGATATTCTCAGCCGCTGCAATTATTGAGGGAAAACATTCTCTTTGTCTCATATTCTTCATCATTACACAATCATTGAGTTTCTATTCTGTTTGTGTGTGATTGTTTGAGTGTTTATATACATACGAGAGTGCTGATTAATCTGGGAATCATATTTAACAGAATCAACACAAATCTA
>JAANYP010003115.1:57955-67980 GCA_020465985.1 Centrapalus pauciflorus
TAATGATCGAGCGCCGGTTCATGCTTCGAACTAGGGCACCTACAGCAGTCATGTGGGTCATACGTTTCCTGATGCGATTTTTCAAGCAGTTGTGCAAAAACTCAACATCGTCCGCCATTATGAAGTCTAGGTCATTCTCGAAGATGTCATCAGCCGTGCCATCTTCTCTTTCTACTTGAAAGGAAGGATAGTAGACTTTGGCTCTTTTGCACATTGTTATGGTTCAGAGTTTCTTTATCTTCGATTTCGAGACCTTTGACCTTCTTTCCCGGAGCATCAGTTGATAGTATTCGGCCTGTTCAGCTTTGGTAACATTTGTAAGTTCCATAAGTAGGCATCTGCTGAAGGAACCAGGCTTCATTCTGAATACCATTTTGAATCTTTCTTCTAAGTATGGGTTCTGAAACTGCGCCGGGGGAAACTTCTGTAAGAATTCTTTAAGGCCATGAACGGGGGGGTTCTTTGATTTCATCCTTTTTAACTTCAAGAAGCTTTATGATTGTCCCCCGCCGTTCTTGTCGAATTTTGTCCTTTTCTTCTTGAGGCAGTTTTTGAACTTCACCTTTTGAATACTGACCGACCCAGAATATGTCATCTTTTCTAAATATAGCAGGGCCTTCTGGTGTTTCATCGAAGCAATCGACACTTTTGGTTTGAGAAGGACCTGTTTGTTCGGTTTGTTGGACAGGAGGAGGGCTTGGGGATCTTGGAGGGCTTAGGACAATATGGGATTCTTTGAGTGACTGGGGAGCTTGAATAGATGATAGGATTTCTTCTTGAGGGGCTGGTGGTGGTGAGTTCAGGAAGTCAAAGGAAGAGGATGAAGATTTTTTCGTTGGAGATTCGGGTTCAGGCTTAGGAATTATTAAGGGTTCGTTGTCGTCAATATCGGAATCTGAGTCAGATACCAATATGATTTCAACTTTCTCATGAGCTTCCTCGAATTCTACCATAGCTGTCATCGGATCCAGTGGAGCTGGACCCTCGACCATGGGCTCGTCTTCTATTAATAAGTGTTCCTGCCTCTGTTCCCCTGACCCCTGAAACTCTGTCCCTTCGGTGGTCTCTGCTCCCCCTATTAACAACATGGGTTCCTCATGCTGAACTTTCTGCCTTTTCTCCCCCTCATGACGATCAGGGTCGTCCCGATCGTCATGCTTTCTTTTTGGGGCCTCTGCTTGAGGGCGGCACTGGAGTTCGATTACCGCCGACTCAAGGCGGTCCATTCTTGAATTAATCTGTTCCTGGACTTGCAGAATTAGGCGTGTAAGTGCATCGATATTGTCTGATAGCTCTGCCAGTTGGTTTTGGACTGAATGGGATCCTGGTGGAGGGCCAGCTTCGGAAGCGACACCCTTACCCTTTATGAGTGAAAGTAGGGCGGTGCGACGTTCCTCGGCAGCTTCCCTTTGGGCGTCCAGGTCAGCCCGGGTAATCACGCCGGCAGCACGTAGAGCTGCCGTTAACATCTCCAAATTGATTGGGAGATGGCCGGAAGTGGATGGCATTGATTGAGCCACTCCCAGTCTTCCTTCCGTCATTTCTGGCTCCTGTATAGGACGCTCAGATCCGGAAGTTGGAGGAGCTGCCACGGAGGCAGCTCTTGGGGATGCCACGGAGGCATCGTGCGGTGTTCGTATATGGGGGATGGAATCGTGAAAGAAGGAAGTGCGGTCACATGGGGAGGAGTGTGACCTCTTTGAACACCGCCACTCTCCGAATGAGAGGGCGATGGTGTATGTGCTATGACCCCGTGGAATGAAGTGGTCTCCCTTTGAGGGGAAACCAAGTGGGTGGTGGTGGTGATTTCGACCGTTGGACTGACGGTCTTATGGTGGGGAGTCCGGCTGATTGGGCTTGGTTCACCCTCGGATTGAATATCCCTCGCTCGCACGACAGAGACGGTTCTTTCTGAATCCGCCGTCTCTGCTGTCTCACCACCTGCTTCCTCCCTCACTAACACAGGCTCCCCCTCACCTATACCCAGAGATTGTTGAACTTCCACTTGAGCTCCCTCATCCTCACTCATGCTCGCCTCACCTTCGGATTGGCTAGTCTCAGACGGTTCTGACTGAGACTCATCCGGATAACACTCTTGAATATATGCCCGAACCCGTTCCAACCCCTTGACCTCATTAGCAGAGATAGAGGAATTTTCATTATCGGCACTGTGGGGGCCCCCTTTGGCAGAGTTAACTTTTGAATTGCCACTGTGGGGTAGACGTCTGCCTCAGGACGTTCGTGGATATCGTCATCATGGTCCATGGCATACTTGATGATTAGCTGCAGAACCGTTGGAGAGGTATGTATTTTCTTCCTTTCTTGGTGCCCCTCTCCACATGGACTCGTTTTAATTCGTCGAAGAGGAAAGCAGCATAATCCACATGTCGGTCAAAGGCAAAGCTGGTGAACATGGCTAGTACCTGAGCCGAGGCGGAGTCGTGACCGGAGTGCTTCGCGGTGAAGCACTTGTTGATTACATCAAAAAGGATCCGCCAGTGAGATTGAAGATTTTTGGTGCGGAAATCAGAGGGTTTGGAAAGAGGGCCATCATAACCCAGTGTTTGGATTTCAGCTAAGGTTTCGATGACGGATGGGTTAGGATCAAAATGTTGGCGGGTTGGAAGGTAAAATTCGGCGGGTAGGTGAAGGATATGGCGTATGGCGGATATGGTGAGTTTGACTGGAACACAGTCGATGGTGGATGTAAAGTGAGGTTCGGGGTCAGGAAAGTATTGCAACCCGTTCCAGAATTGTTGAAGGTAAATCTGGGGAACAACAATTGCGGTGGATAAGGCGTAATAGATGGGGTGCCGAGTGATGATGTCGAATGCAAGGGTTTGGGGTTCTTTGGTTAGGATGGAGACGTCGAGTTGCCAGTTGTGCGGAATAAACTCGACAAACTCGGCGTTGGGGAGGATGGATTGTTCTGGGAGTTGGGCGTTATTATTTGGGATGGGGGGATGGGGTATGGTAAGAATAACTGCTGGTTCCATCATCCTGCAAGGGTGCATCAAAGTTAGAATAATAAGACTTTAAATGATAAGGCATTGATGTGAAGTCTAGATTAGTGTGAAATAGAAATTGCCTGATCTGTTTAGCATCGAGTCTTTATTAGTAGAATAAAATTCTACTAATAAAGTCCAAAGTCAATCGTTAAGAGACCGATGTTAGATAAGACCTTTTCACTCAAACACTAATCCTAACTCTAATCAATGGTGCACCGTGAGGAAAATATTTTTGTATTTTTGAAATTATAGGGAAAAATGCAAAAATGGAAAATTTTGAAAAATGCTAAGTGTTGGATTTCGGATGGTCCGAATTCGGATGAACAGTGTCAACGAATTCGGATCATGTAGAAATCCGGATGATGCATGAAATGGTAAGATGGGTGGTCCGAATTCGGATGATGTGGCATGATGGGTCGAATTCGGATCTGGTACGAAATCCATGAAAGTGGTGATGTGGGTGAGGGGGTCCGAATTCAGATTGTTTATGAGGATGGTCCGAATTCGGATGTGGTGACCTGATGGGCCGAATTCGGATGTGGTCCGAAATGTATGTAGTAAGGACAAAGAACCCAACTCGGATGAGAACCGAATTCGGATCCAATCCGAGTTCGGATGCACAGTGATGATGCAATGAGACTTAAGATAATTTTTAAAATTCCTTGAAGCACCGAATTCGGATCATTCTGGACCGAATTCGGATCAACAGTGACCGACTTCGGATCTACAGTGACCGAATTCGGATCTACAGTGACCGAATTCGGATTTAGGAAGTTTGAAAAATTGAGAAATTTAAACTAAGTGGGACGTCCGAATTCGGATGATGGTCCGAACTCGGACATCCGAAATGCATGTATGCAGTTAATGTGTTCATGCAAAATAAACGCGAACAATTAAAAGTTAATAAAAATGCATGAAATTATAGATCCTAGTCTAAAAATGCATGATGAACATTTTATGTAACTACAACTACGTAAAAAGAACACATTAAAGGACCTAAAACTATCAAAAACCGAGAAGAAAAAAATGAGGAAAAAAATGAGCATCAAACACATAAAATAGGAAGATATAAACTAAAATAAAGTTAAAAGGAGGTTACCTGTTGATGCCGAAGGTGAATAAAGCAAGAAAAATGAGAAAAATCGGTGTTCCAAAAGCTTGGAGTGGTGTTATGGTGGTTCGGCTGTGAGTATGAACGAGAGAGAGAGAAGGGAGAATTCTTGAAGATGAAGTAATGAAGCTGTTGACCGGTTGACTACCTTTTTAAAGTCGCGCGGGTCGGATCCGGGTTAGAAAGGATTCGAGCCCAATTAGTGATATGGGCCGCCGGTTTTTGATCACTTAACACATACACTCACACACACATTTGGGCTTTTAAGAAAATAAACACAAAAACAAGATTTTTTAATAAAAAATTGGCCCAATTTTATTAAATCTTTTTGAGTATTTTCTTTGAATCAAACAAACAAACTAAGACAACAAAGATTTTTGGTATTTTCTTGTAGAGTTTGAACATAAGTAAATATTTAAAACAAAACAAAAATAAAATATTTTTGGCTTTTTGAAAAATTTGAACAACTTAAAATATTTTTGGAATTTTTCTGAACGATTAAGATAAACTTAAAAATTACACTAAAATATAGCCAACCTAAAATTTAAAAATTTAAATACTAAAATTAAAAAATAAAGATTTATAAAAATTAATATCCTAACTATAGTCCCCCTCAAATAGATACCGGTTCCTTTCCTTTTTGTTCTTCTTATTAAGCTCGTGACCCTTTTTAGCCTTTAAGAAACAGACAAACCTGGATAATGTTTGCGTCCCACTCCGTGATGAACAATTCACATAGCAATTTTTCAGGATCATTAATTATTAAAAATGTACACAGATAAGGAGATATTGAGTTTCAATTTTGTGACACAATCCTTAGATTTAAATAACAGATATTTTCTAAACTAAAGGAATTTCAATCACGATAGATTGAAATAGAATTATTTAAGATAATATCTGATATTTAATGGGAAGGCGGATTCAACATGCCGATATGGGTTACTAAAAACTGAAAACGAGGTTCGTCTAAAGCTTTAGTAAATATATCCGCAAGTGGATATTCCGTGCCAACAAAATACAACTCAATGGTTCCCTTTTCTACGTGATCTTTAATAAAATGATACCTGATATCTATGTGTTTTGTTCGAGAGTGCTGCACGGGATTGCAAGAGATGGCAATAGCACTTCGAGAATCACAGTAAATTGGGATAGTGGTTAGTGAGAATCCATAATCGTGTAATTGTGTTCTCATCCACAGCACTTGAGAGCAACAGCTTGCAGCTGCTACATACTCAGCCTCGGCTGTAGATGTGGAAACACAATTCTGCTTTTTGGAAGACCAACTCACCGGTCTATCTCCTAAAAACTGTATTCCTCCTGACGTGCTTTTTCTGTCAACTTTACAACCTGCAAAATCAGCATCTGAAAACGCGGTAAGATCGAAATCGGTTCCCTTTGGATACCATAGACCAAGTTCGGGTGTACCCTTAAGATAACGAAAAATGCGTTTTACTGCAGTTAGGTGTGATTCTTTTGGGTCGGCCTAAAATCTAGCACAAAGACATGTTGAAAACACTATATCCGGCCTACTGGCAGTCAAGTATAGTAAGGATCCTGTCATCCCTCTGTAAGTTGTATTATCAACACTTTTCCCAGAAGGATCGGTGTCTAACTTACAGTTGGAGGCCATGGGAGTTGCGATACTCGTGCATGAGTCTAACTTATACTTCTTGAGAATGTCAAGAGTATATTTCGACTGGTTCACAAAAATCCCATCCTCAAGTTGTTTGACTTGTAATCCGAGGAAAAAGTTCATTTCCCCCATCATACTCATCTCGAACCTGGACTCCATTAGAGCTGAAAAATCCTTACAAAAATTACTGTCAGTAGATCCAAATATAATGTCGTCGACATATATTTGTACTAGCATTATATGTGGGCCTTCCCTTTTAGTGAACATAGTTATGTCCACCACACCTTTACAGAAACCGGCAGAAATAAGGAAATTGTGTTGGTACATCCTGTGTGACGATAGCAGTCTAAGTGATCCTACATTGTGAATTTAGCAAGTATTTGATATATATGTGTATATATGTTTGATAGTCATTTATTGTATGTTTGAACTTGATGTAACGTATTACAAGAAGTTCAAACATAAAGATCAAATATAAAATCAATCGTAAGTTAAAAACATAAGTTTCAAATACAAGTTAGTCAGATTCGAATTCTATAAGGATTGGCATTCGAATCTATGTCAGATTCGAATGTGATCCTAGGTAAATTCGAATGTCCCTCAGTAGGCAGATTCGAGAGTGTCAGTGAGGACAAACTCGAATGGGCCTTGGGCCAGATTCGAGTTTGGCCCATGTCAGACTTGAATTAGCCTCTATAATTAGGGATAGACTTGAAATATTATTAGACTTTTTGCAGAATTCGTGAGGGATTAAGCATTAAGTGATCTCGAGTTTATCATCAGTGTTAGTGCAGTTTCGGAGAGAATCAGTTCGTAGGATCGTTCGTGTGTCGTTCGTTCAGCCTCTGATAGTCTCCGTGTTTCGTGTGTGAGAGTTGTTTCCGTCTACCCGTTAACGAGGATTCCGCACTCGTTGACGGCTCCGCGTCTAGATAGATGTCGTAGTGGTAGACCTTACAAGTGGTATCAGAGACTACGGAGTGTTCTTGGTGTTCTTCATGTTCATCTAGATACATTCTAGGTTTCTTGACGCTAGTTGGACGGTTTTTATCTCAAAATCGTGTTTTCAAGCTTAGCAAATTCTTATTCGGAAAATACTTTGTGGTTTTTCACGTTTTTGGTCGAAATCATTATTTTTCGTTAGAAAATTACTGATTTAATCTGTAAAACGTTAAAAAATCAAAGTGTTAGCCGTTTTTCGAGTTTGCGGCGCTCGAATCTATTATGGGTAATTAAGGTTACACTTAGTCTCACGTCTAACCAAAATCTGCTCCTTTCGAGTTTAATACAGAGGGTTTCGAATCTATTTCGAGTTTGTGCTTCATTCGAATAGGATCTCGAGTCTACTTATTTTCGAGTTTAATTCGAGTTTAGTTTAGTTTCGAATAGGGTTTCGAATCTGCTGTAGTTTCGAGTTTGTCCGACCTTCGAATCTGAGAACTTTTCGAATCTGACATAATTTCGAGTTTAATTGAATTATAACACTTAATCGAATTTAATCCCAAATAAATTGGAATCTGATTTCATTCGAATCTACCTAGATTCGAACGAATTAATTCACATTAGTTTCGAATTAAATTAATTAAGGTCAATTCAATTACTTTCGAAAAGATGTCAAATCTTCAAAAATTCCTAGAAATGGACCACGAGGTCGGGAAGGCAAACGCTCTGCCTAAGCTGATGAAAGTCGAAGATTATTACTGGTGGAAAGATCGGTTTACCGATTTCGTGCGTTTAAATGACATTCGCATGTGGGTGTGTATCGACGAAGGAAATATTCCACCAGTTTCAGAAGTTGAAGGCCGTCAGAAAGTCTTATCATACCAAATGATGAAGGAGAATGATAAGAAATTGTATGAAGCCGAAAACAAAGCTTTCTCGCTATTCCGAATGGCTTTGCCTCAGGATATACTGCACACATTTAGGACTCAAAAGACGTCAAAGGAACTTTGGGAGTCTCTAGAGAAGAGGTGTGTGGGTAATCCTAGGGTTCGTAGAAAGCGTACAGAGCTGTTGAAACAACAGTTTGCAATTTTCAAGGGGTTAAAGGATGAACAGCTGGATGATCTCATCACCCGGTTCTATCACCTGTTGACGGAACTTGAAAGTCACGGGATTGAGTATACCGACACCGACAAGAACAACAAGCTTCTAGATGCTTTACCAGCCAAATGGGCTATGTATGTGGCAATGATTAAGCTGAATGAGGACAAGTACTATACTCAATCTCTGGATGATATTGTGGGAACGTTGCGGGCATATCACTTCGAGCTACTGAAGGCCGAAACTGATTACGAACAAGTCCAGAATCCAGCAATGTATTTTGGAAAGACAACAAAACCTTCAGTGACAGCCGAACCGAAGACTGCTACAGCGTTTTTCACCGGAGAAACGTCGTCACCAGCAGAGACTGATGACACATTAAATCGGGCGTTCTTAGGATTAGGAAGATCGGAAGATCCGCAGCCTCAAGTACAACAGGCATCGACATCTCAGAGCTACTCAAAGATGCCCATGAGCGCAAAATCAGCGGAAGAACATTTGAATCTGCTTGCTTCTTTTGTGGCCGCGTACGGGAATTGTGTTCATTGGAAGATTAACGATCCTGCTCTCTGGGATGAGGACTACGATCAGGTCGACCCTGATGATCTTGAGGAAATGGATCTTAAATGGCAACTGGCCATGGTAACCCAACGGGTTAAGAGATTCATTAAAAGAACTGGGAGGAATTTGACGATGAACAACAAGGGGATAGGATTTGATAAGTCCAAGGTAAAATGCTACAACTGTCAAGGACTGGGACACTTCGCCAGGGAGTGTTAGAGACCGAAGGTGGAGACATACCAAGGGCAGAGTCAGCATCAGGGACAGTTCCAAAATCAGTCCCAACAACGATACCTTCCAAGTTCATCATCTGGTCAAGCCAACCTAGCGGGTCTACTATCCAATGTCACTTCAGTCAGACAGCTAGATGGTACGTATGACTGGAGCTCACATCCAGAATCGAATGCTCGGGCTTTTAGGGCAGAAGTCACGGAAACTGGGTGTGATGGGGAAGAGCAGACCACAAGGGACAACAGTCCGATGTGGGTAGAGAAGGCGAATGATCAGACAGTTCTGGAGTTTGCTGCTCAGATGGCCAACGTGGAATCTGATAACTCAAAGGTTAGTCTGACTTACTCTCTTTTTCGTGAATTATGTGCGTTGTGTGTGAATTCTAATGATAGGTTAAATCTAGTCTTAGAATCACATAAAACCATAACTGCTCAAAATGAGAATTTAAAAATTGAAAACGCTAGCCTAAACGATATCAAGCAAGATCTTAAAGAAAAGCTTAAGGCTGATGCTCAAGACGTAATAGTTCTAAAAGACAAACTGAGTGAGCAGTGTGTTTGGATAGAGCTTATGTATGAGCACGTAGAGGCCTTGACCAAAAGTCTTAAGGACAAGGACATAGAGCAAGCTGAAACAAAGGTAAAGGTAGCACAGGCAAATAGCAAGTTGGAGAAGTTTAGGAATTCGAGCCTAAACCTAGGGAAAGTTTTAGATGCCCAAAGACAGTCTAAAAAGCCCGTAGGTCTAGGATTTCACGAAATTCCTCCACCTTTCAATGCAAACTATGTGCCTCAGCCTCAGGAGAAAACTGACAAATCAGTAGATTTAGAGGACACACCTGAACCTAAGTCTGAGCCTATAGTAGATAATGCACCTAAGGTGACTGACACAACCGTCAAGGTAAAGAAAGTCAAATTTGTGTCTTCCTCCAGTGAAACACCTGCAGGAAAACAAAAAATTGCTTGGGCTGATCAGGACGATGAGCCAGTCGCCATAGATGTACAAAAGGAAATAGACACTAGTGAGACACCTAGATCTAAGGGAACACACAAAAAGTCCATAGATAAGATGTCTTGCTTCAGATGTCACGAGAAGGGGCATGTTGCTTCTCACTGTCCACTAAGGAAAGCCGATGTTACACCTAAGACAGTGAACCCAACACCTGTTAAGCCCTCAACCAGTGTGGCGAGCAACAGTAGTTCTCAAAGTACCGAGAAAACTGTGCATGCCGCACCTAAACAAGTTGTGAAAAACACACCGGTAAAGGTTGGACCAAAGGAAGTGATTAGGACAAATTCACCGAATCGTGTCATTAATCAATCTAGGTCAGCACCACAACAAGTCTATAGGAGCACAACACCTAGCAGGTCACACACTCCAGTTAGGTCTCATACTCCAGTTAGACAGTATGCACCGGTAAGAGCTCAGGGATCACAGT